>PVKA01027958.1:0-29937 GCA_004027165.1 Ctenomys sociabilis | reverse complement strand
CAGGGCCTGATGGATTCACAGCTGAATTCTACAAGAAATTTATAGAAGATATAATCCCCACACTCCACAAACTCTTCCACGAAGTTGAAAAGGAAAAAGTCCTCCCAAAATCATTTCTGGAGGCAAGTATAATACTCATTCCAAAACCAGGTAAAGACGCAACCAAAAAGGAGAACTACAGGCCAATCACCCTCATGAATATAGACGCAAAAATACTCAACAACATCCTGGCAAATAGAATACAGCAAATCATCAAGAAGATCATACACCATGACCAGGTAGGATTCATCCCAGGGATGCAAGGATGGTTCAATATTCGAAAATCTATAAATGTAATACACTATATTAATAGATTGAAATCTAAAAACCATATGATCATCTCAATTGATGCAGAGAAAGCCTTTGATGGTTTCATTACTACAATTTCTTTGAGTGATACTGGACTACTCAAGATGTTGAATCTTCCTGCTTTGTTTTAGCAATCCATATGCATCTAGGAACATATCCATTTCCTTTGCATTCTCCAATTCATTGTCTTATACTTTTGTGAAGTAGTTGTTAATCTTTTTTTTTTTTTTTATTTCAGCAGTGTCCATTGTGATTTTACCCTTTTAATTTCATTGACTTGGATCTTTTGTTTCCTATTTTTGGTTATATAGGCTAAAGGTCTGTCTTTTTTTAATTCTTTAAAAAATGTCTTCTATTCATTGATTCTTTTTTGTTGATTTTTTTGTCTCAATTTCATTTACTTCTGATTTTATCCTTATAACTTTTGTTTCTGCTAGTAGTTTTAGATTTGGATTATTGTTGTTTTTCTAAGAGACTGGAGGTGTTTTTTATGTTATTTATATGGGCTCAGTCTATTTTTTGATCTGGGCATTCACAATTTATTGCTTCTGGCTAAGCTCTTTTTAAAAATATATATTTGGTACAGGGTCTCACTACACAGCTCAGAATTGTAGCTTTCCTCCTGTTTTCAGCCTCACCTGTGCTAGGATTATAGGCATATTCTTCCATGCCTGGAGTCAGTGGCTGGCTCTGTGCATCCGGGGACAGGGCCAGCATGGCATGTGGTGCTGGGATCAAACCGTGGTCGCTGGACCTACCTAAGCAGGTGCTTAGTCTGCTGAGCTATCTCTTAGGCCCCCAAATGCTTTTATAATTTTGCTCTTGTGTTAGATTTCCAGCATTTTGACTATGTATGTGTTGTGGAAAGGTTCTTTTTTGACTGTAGCTATTTGGCTATGTGTTTCACTTATCCACATAGTAAAACTTTATCCACATAGTAAAACTTTCCCCCTATTTGTAGTTTCCTGATGTTACTTCAAAAAATAGAATTTTGTGTCTTTGAACCATGTTTTTTTTTTCTTTTTTCACTGATTCCAACAGTCTTCACATAGTCTTCTTTGTGTCATCTGGGAAACACTGGATCCACTTTTATATTTTCTTCTTTTTTAAAATTTCTTTCACTAATTGGTCACCAAAACAGCCCTGTCTTTTAGTTCTGATAATCTGTCCTCACACTGGTCACTTTTTCTGCCCATACTTTTGATAGAAATTTTAATTTCCTTTTCTGTTGGTGGACACTATGGAGGAAGCATTGTCAGTCTCTCTTCCAACAGCCATCATGTGTAAGTCAGAGTCATTCAAGGAGCCTAAACAGCTACAGAAGCTCTTCATCAGAGGGCTGAGCTTTGAGTTTGAGAAGCCATTTTGAGCAATGAAGAACACCCACATACTGCATGTTAAAGAGACCCAAGCACCAAATGTTCCAGGGGTTTTGAGTTTGCCACTTATTCCACTGTGGAGGAGGTGGATGCAGCCATGAATACAAGGCCACACAAAATAGAAGAGTTGTAGAACCAAAAAGAGCTGTTTCAAGAAAAGATTCTCACAGACCAGGTGCCCACTTACTTAATGGTAGAAAAGATCTTTGTTGGTAGCATTAAAGAAGATATTGAAGAACATCACCTATGAGATTATTTTGAATGATATGGAAAAATTGAAGTGATTGAAATTATGACCGACAAAGGCAGTCAAAAGAAGAAGCATTTTGCTTTTGTAACCTTTGATGACCATGATTGTGTGGATAAGATTGCCATTCAAAAATACCACACTATGAAGGGCCACAACTTTTGATGTGAGGAAAGCCCTGTTGAAGAAAGAAATGGCTAGTGCTTCATCTAGCCAAAGAGGTCAAAGTGGTTCTGGAAATTTTGGTGGTGGTTGTGGAGGTGGTTTTGGTGGCAATGACAATTTCAGTTGTGGCGGAAAGTTCAGTGGTCGAGGTGGCTTTGCTTGCAGCTATGGTTGGGGTGTACCTGGTGGCAATGGACATGGCTACAATGAATTTGATAATGATCAAAGCAATTATGAACATGGTGGAAGCTATAATGAATTTGGCAATTACAATAGTCAGTCTTCAAACTTTGGACCCATGAAGGGAGGAAACTTTGAAGGCAGCATCTCTGGGCTCTATGGTGGTGAAAGCCAATATATTTTCAAACCAAGGAATCAAAGTGGCTATGATAGCTCCAGCAGCAGCAGTGGCTATTCCGGGAGCAGAAGGTTTTAAACACTTCCAGGAAACAAAATTTAGCAGGAGAGAAAAGCCAGAGAAGTGACAGGGAAGCTACAGGCTACAACAGATTTGAGAACTCAGCCAAGCACAGTGGTGGCAGGCCTAGCTGCTACAGAGAAGACATGTTTTAGACAATATTCATGCATATGGGCAAAAAACTTGAGAACTGTATTTATCACTAATTGTATAACAGGTCCTTTTAGTTTCTGTTCTGTGGAAAGTGGAAAGCATTCCAACAAAGGGTTTCAATGTAGACCTTTTTTTGCACCCATGCAAAATGCGATAGTCTGATCATGACACTGAATAAATGTGTCTTTTCTAAATGTGCTGTTTAAAGCTAGTCCACTCTAAAGCCATCTTGGTTAACATGCCCAACAGTGTCAAGTTAGAATTCTTTTGGGGTGATGCCAGGTTACATTTAAATTTTTTTTTAAATTATTTGGCTAAAGAAATCATTGTCTTCAGAAACCTTGGTGTAGTTAAATTTAGAGTTACTATTGTGACCTCTGAATTTGACCACTGAAAAGTCACCCAAGCAAATGGTCAGTACTTAGTTATCAAAATGATTGTTGGCACATCCTATATATGTAAATTCCATAATAGTACCAGAAACAATGATAGATGGGATTGAAGCTGTATATCCTTCATTATCATATGTAATCAATAAATGATTTAATTTACTTGAATGAAAAATAAAATAATTTTTATTTATTTATTATATTTTAAGGAACGGTCTACAGGGTGTTCAAGGTCTCACTAGTAGATCGGCTCATAGTGATTCACCTGTTTACACCTCCCAAGAGCTGGGATTATAGGTGCGCATCACCACACCCAGTCTCAATTGCCTGCCCAACACACCCAGGGGGCAGGGTTAAATCCCTGGTCCCTGTGCATACTTGCAGGGGCTTTAATCCACTGAACTAATTTACTGGTCCAAAAAAGAATTTTTAATCTCCTGAATTTATATTTAAATATAGAGATCCAATTTGCATATTCTGATTTTTTAAAATTAATCTTTCTTTCTTTCTTTCGCACAGTGTCTCTATGCATCTCTGATTCATAGTGATCTTTCTGTCTCAGCCTCTCCATAGCTAAGATAGCAGGTGTATGCAACCACACTGACTTTGGCCAGCTCTTGGCATAAGGCTAGCATGGCATGTGGTACTGGGGAGTGAACTTGGGTCTTTGAGATTGCCATGCAGGCGCTTAGACCACCGAGCTATCTCCCTGACCCACTATTAATTTTTTTAAATATTTAGTTAGTTAGTAGTATAGAGGATAGAACACAAGACCTTACACTTAACAGGCAGGCATTTATGCCACTGAGCTATCTCCCTTGCCCCTTCTAATTCTTTCCTAAGCTGGCAGTTCATATTTTGTATCATTCAGTTTAGTTTTGCTGATGTTTTTATTAGTGTTTTCTGTAGACTTGTAGATTGTTTCATTTGGACCAATGTCTTCTGTGATCTAATCAAATGTCTTATTAATTTTTGTTATCTCTCCTGATATCATTTTTATTTTTTATTTCTTTTTTCCAGCTCAGCCTGCCCTAAAGACAGCAATGGGACAGTATGTGGTGCTGGAGATTGAACCACAGTGCCCTGGGCCTGCCTAAGCTTGCCTAAACAGGCACTTTAGACTGCTGAGCTATATTTCTCTAAGCCCCCCTGAAATCATTTTGAATAATTTGTGTAAGTGGCTTTATCTTTTGGGAGTTTGGAGAATTTCCAGGCATTTTATAGTTGATCTCATCATATTTATACATTTTGTTTGTTGCTATGTTGAAGCATGTGGATTGATTATAATAGAAAACATTTTTTCTAATGTAGTGACTTGTCTACTTAGTGTCTAATTACCATTGGTATCCTTTGAGCATGGGTAGCTATTCCCTTGTCTCTCTCAGGATCCACACACCTGTGTTTACTCAGGATAAGAGGTTGCATATTTGCTGAAGGATCTAGTTCTTCAGGAATGAGCCATAGTATTAGTAATGACCCCAAAGCAATCCAAAAGGTGGCAGCCCAAAGAAACTAACAAAAGCAGCTACGTCACCCTGGCCATCATAATAAAATCAGCATCAATTATAGTAAAGTGACTATTCACAAACTCTAAAAAGTATTAATGTACCACTCTCAGCCATAGAAAAGAGTTCTATAATTAGACTATAAACACTAACATGAATCAAATATTGACTTACAGTAAATATCTAATAAATTAAACAACTGTATTCAATAGCATAAATCAGCTATAAATCTAAAAGTAGAGATGGTGTAGAACAAGAGAATGAAAAACCTAAAATGTGAAAAACTAATCAATGGATTATGAGAAGGACAAGAGACAGAAGTGAGATGTGGGTCCTACTGAAAAGCAAAGGGAAATGAATAGTGTTAGATAACTGCCACAAGAAAGAATGAGCAAGGCAAGAAGAAAAAAATAAACAGCAAAATATAGAAAACAAAGGAAAAACAAGAGAAATTTTTATTTATTTATTTATTTATTTATTTATTTATTTATTTATTTTATTTATTTTTTTTTTTTGGTGGAACCAGGGATTGAACTCAGGCCCTTGCACTTGCCAGGGAAGTGCACAAGAGAAAATTTTGAAAGGGTGAATGAAAGGGAGAAAAACTAAAATAAAAAACAGGCAGAAAAAACAAAAGCTCTTTCCCCAACAATGCAATGAGGAAAAAATAAAAATAATTTTAAAAAATTGAAAAATAAAAGACTGAAGCAAATTAAAATATTCCTATATTTTTGAATATGTGATTTTTTTCTAAGACCTGTGATCTTGGGGTTCAGCCAGTTACAACTTTCTCTGTTTAGGTTTAGATACTATGGGTTTCTGAAGTGCCTTCCATGCACCAAAGGCCACCCATCAGTTCACACTATATTTTGGTTACCATCCAAACCATGGTCATCTGTAGATCAGCCTTCTGGTCTCTGCTGGATGTAGACCACAGTGCAGGGGTTTAAGTGAACTGTGGGACTTAATGTTGACAGTCCTGGGATTTGGCTGCTTCCGTCCCTCCATAGGTGTTGTCCTCATACAAGATCAGGTTGTTTGGATGGTCCTCACCTCTGCTGCTCTGTGCCAAAGGGAAGCAAAATATGAGACCAGCTAGGAGCTGGTAGATAGTCTCGCCCTTGCAAGTTGTGGCAGGCTCTACTTACTAGATGCAAGCTTGTTTGCTCATGTGGGAGAAGGTTCAATGCACTGCAAATTCCTATTATTTTTAAGATCCATACCACTTATTTTGTAAATACTTATCTGAAATAACTTTCCAACTAATTAGATGTGAGTATTACCCATAACTCAATATTTGTAATAGTATATATAGGTTTGTTAATACCATTTACTATAAGCTTTTTGAATGCATGAAGGAAGCATTCCCTTTTTTTCTCTTTCCACTGGGAGACTCTAAGTATTTCTGTATTATCTGGCAATACCATCAAAAACTTCTGTCTCAATCTCCAAAGCACTGTCTATGAATTATATTACCTAAATTTGGAAAACCTATATTTAGCCTTCTAATCCACACACAATCACAAGTGTTTTTTGTCTTTTTCTGAAAAATATTCACCTAAAAATACAGTTGTATCATTATACTCATAGAGCCAAAGAAATTTTCAGTAATACTGAGTGGCTACTGACTCTATATAGTGTGCTTCCTGGTTTCATTGTATTATCTCTTTTGTTTCATGTACTTTTTCTCCTTGTAACACATAATTTTCCAAGAGAGAATAAGCCTACACAACAGGGATACAGGGAAGACTGGACTTGAGTTTAAGATAAGTACTAACAGTATCACTGTAGAAAATAATAATCAATTACTTGATAATTCTTGCAGTATTCATATGACTGATCCTACCATCATGAAGTGATTTGATTGTGGCAAATGAGGTTTTGTTGAATCAAATGATACCTCTTCCAATACAAAGAGTACAAGAAAATATTAGAAAATCTATATAAGCATATTCATGGATATTAATTTTATTGAAAGTCAGATAAAAGTATATTTATATTTAATGTGCTCATTGGTAATTATATAACCATACAAATAAATTTATTCCACCTTTTAATGGATGTGAAGGTATCCTGAGGAGAAAGTGGTGGCTCCACAAATTTAACTATGGTTTCTTTTCGTTTTGTTTTATTTTCTGTTGTTTTTTTGGCCGAATCGGGGATTGAAGCCAGGCCCTTGCCCTTGCCAGGCAAGCACTTATTCTACTGAGCCTTCTCCCTGGCCCCTTAACTATGATTTCATGGCAACATATTGTTACATGGTAATCTTATATTTAGGTAACTATATTTCATATGATATTATCTAATAAAAATTACCTTTTCACAAAGTAGATAAATGGTATACAATTTTTAGTGCATACACGCCACATATGTTATATTACAGCAATTTTGAAAAACAAATAAAAAATTGAGAAAATATCATAACAGACACATCTACTTCCTATCAGAATTTTAGACTACTCTGAATTTTACGAAGTACAGCAATACACTGCATTTTCAATACTGAATAAAATGTGAAGGATTTTTGATAGAAACTTATGCTATTGAGAGAATTTTTTAAGGATGGATGTTTGAAATATTTTCATGGCCATGCAATTTATATTTCTTTTTGCAAAGCAATATAAATACAACTGTAAAACTTTTCTCAACTTATACATATTAAAAGCAACTTTACAGTCTTATCACCACAATGGCTTAGAAATACATTTATGAAATACAAAAATATAACTTCTAATTAGCATTATTTTTATCTGAGAAAATAGGTAGCAACTTGCTACAAGCAACATAATTTGTATGATTGATATCAGGTATTGCAAACATATACTATGAAATGTTTCTTTTAGATAGAACCATATATTTCTGAGTTATTTCAAATAATTTAGTGTGCATAATAAATGTTTTGAAATTTGTACTAGTATTTTGAATTGCTGCATTTCAGATAATTCAAGAATGATTCAAAAGGTATAATTGTTTCTGAATAAGTTTTCTCATTATGAAAACCTAAAGTTGACATGTTAATGCTCTTTAAATGGTTTATTTTCTCTTCACTTGACAAAGTATTTCTGTAGGTGTTTAATAATGCAGTTCATTCTTAGTTCATGAAGGCATAGTAGCCCTTTTTCTCAGTGGGTTCTGTATCCATGGATTTAGTGAACTGTGCATGAAAGGTATTACCTAAACAGTACAATATAACAGCTACTTACCTAACATTCTGATTTTATTGAGATTTTAAATAATAGAGGGATGATTTACTATATTCAGGAGGATATGCATAGATTCTATGTAAATACTGTACCATTTTATGTAAGAGACTTGAGCATCCCCTGGTTCTGTATATGCAGGGTTCCTATAACATATCTCTTGGGATACTGAGGGAAAGTTTTATTTTATTGCTAAGTATTCATATGTTGACATGAACTATTTTAATTGTGCATGTGAACAAAATAAAATAATGTACATAGATCATTGGTATTGTTACAAGTTTATTATATGCATTTTTGAAGTGAGCAAGAGACTACTGATATCAAAAGAGAAAGTTCAAATTAATAATAAGGTGTTTAACACTCCACCATTGCATCCCTATCTACTTTCCTTTTTAAAATCAATCTAAATATTTTATATTCCTTGGACTTGTGCCATGATCCCATGCTCACACAATTGTCTTTAGCTTAAATTGAATAAATTAATGGTTTTGGTGTGCATTCACCCATGAATGTCAATTATCTCAATTACATCAAAATCTTTCTCAGACCTCAAAAGATAGCTCATTACACCCACAATGTTTTGCTTCTTTAGGCTTCCACAAAATTCATTTTATACATTTGTTGCATTTCTGATCATGGTTATCCTTGTAAGATTGTCTATCATGGTTTTCTCTTCTTATGAGTTCCTCAAGGGCAAAGATCACACTTTATTCATTGATTTCTCTGATGCCTAGCATAGTGACTCACATGGCATAAACATCAATAAATGGGTTGGAGTGCATTTCCTCACTGGAAAGAGGAAATTAAATAAATGGCTACATTGTGATTAGAATAATAAACTAGTTTGCAGTGGCACAAATGTTGCTATCAGCCACCATGGTAATAACGTTTTGCTTACACACTACTTCACATTTTTAATCTTTAGATCTGCACGTATAAGTAAACTATTATAAGGATTCTGGGAATTGTTGTGAATGCATTTGGAAATATTCCAAGGATTTTATTGAAATAAGAGGCACCACAAGAAACTGACCAGATGTTAAATATCATGAATATGTACCCTGGGCATCTCATTTTAGTCTTGGCAAAATATGGACAAGGGAGTAATTTTTCAAAATTGCATCTGGGATTCACATACACAAAGCCCATTATTTTCCCAATTGTACCTGAAATAATGGGGTTAGGGACAGCTCTGTTTCTATATTCCCTACACATGTGTAAACAAGAATGAGACCACAGGGACACTCATGAAACACTCAGTAGCTTTATACTTGTCTGTAATTTGTTCTTCAACCAATAATGTTATTCTCGGCATAGAAAATTCTGCAAAGTATCCATTGAGGACTCAGGGAGCTACAAATATGAAAGGCCATGATGTCTGCTGTTGTGTTACATATTTAATCCAACATGAAACTTAAGAAAATATGATTCAGTAAATATATTTCCTTCAAAAAGGACAAATTAAAAAAACTAACAATGATAATTCATTATGTTGTCAAAGACTATTGGATTTGGATAAAGACTGACATGAGTTAGAAGGCTATATCAGACACTCAGTACCTATAGTACTATTGGAAAATTCCCTAATCATTCATAAAATGTACTTTTTTTCTGTATTTAGGACAAGGTCCACAGTGTACACAAGGTCTCACTGTGTAGATCAGACTTGTAGTGTTCCTTCTGTTTTCAGCTTCCCAAGTGCTAGGATTACAGGCATGCGCCACGATGCCCAGTCTCAATTGCCATCTCAGTGAGCCCTGCAGGTGGGGCCAGCACAGCATTCCAGGGATCGAACACCAACTGCTGCACTCTACCAAAGCAGGTGCTTTAGTCTGCTGAGCTATCAGGCCAACCCTACTTTTTTCTTAAAGAACAGTTATAGCAATGTCTTCAAAAGGTTATTGAGTTAATTTATATAATGGATGCTTCATTTGGCATACAAAAGGTGATTATAATTATAGGTGTGCTATTGATCATATTTTAACTTAAAGATTATAAAACTTGCTTAATGCAGATAATTTTAATATTTCAAAATGAGAAAGACTATACATTTATTTTAATGAGATAAACAGGGATAAAACTCATGTAGTAGATCTAGTCCAGTCTCCAGTACTTTGTTGCTCGGTGTGCCCATGTTCTCTATAGTTTCTGAAAATTTGCAGTGCCCCATCACACTGAATAGGACTTCTTATCCATCCCTTAGTGCTGGCTTAGGCCGCAGAATTTACTAAGCTATCAGACGTAGCCACATTATACCAGTTTTGAACCTGGGAGCTCTCTTGCAAGTCAGATAGCTCTAGGAGAAAAATGTGTGTAGGTCAACCTCTGTGCCTCATAAACTTTGAGATACACAGATGCACTTGTAACTGAGTCCAGTTAGATGAAGACATTCTAGTGAAAATACAAACTGATGACAAAGAAATTACAGTTATATAGAGATAAAGGCTGGGTGGTTTAAGTTTCTAAATTGAGACAGCCACAACAGCTGAAAAGGTGGTATGGAAACATGAATCAGGGGTGGAGCACTTCCCTAGAATATCTTAGGTGCTAGGTTCTGTCTCCAGCACTTCAAAGAAGATGTATAAAGACAAACCTACATGGTATTCATAGAAAAATTTACTAATATATTGTAAGTAGTGCTAAATCACTCTAAACAAAACATACAGAAGCCCTTACAACACTCACAACTCTAGACAATATTTAGGGCTTATGTATTTTATCTAGAAGTTTCTTGAAATATTGTAGTGATATCACATGGTTAAGGTGAGTACATTAGCATATCCTTGAGTTTCCAGTAAGTTACTATTTAGCAAGGTTTGGAGTCAGGAAGAGAGGAAAGCTAAGTCTAACACAGCATGCTGCAAATAGAGGTTCAAAGAACTTAGAAGAATAGGAACTGTTCCAACACAATTTATATGCTTAGTAGTTTTCTTACATCAAAACTCTGAGAAACAGGAACATATTATTACCCACCCACCTATTTTCTCTGACCACAGGAATAATTTATATTCTCAGTAGAACAATGAAGAAAACCTAATAAAGAACACAAGAAATATATGCATTACTATAAAACAGGAACACAGTACCATTAAAAATCCTAGGGGCCAGGGAGATGACTCAGTGGAATAAGCACTTGCCTGGCAAGTGCAAGGACCTGAGTTCAATCCCCAGTTTTACACACACACAAAAAGCTATTACCTTATATAATCTACTTGAAAACTGAGGAACGCAGTTCTTATTTTTATGACAAGTTTGAAGACAAACAAGACAAAGAGAAGTTGAGAAAGTAAATCACTTACCTCTATGATCCAAATAGAGCTTCATCTCAGGACATAGAAGGCTGAAAGTCAAAGCCCACACTTAACCCATGGCTGAGGGGTTCCAAACCCTGCTTCCTTAAAGCAAACAAAAATGATTGCATGAGTTGACTGGGAGTTTCTTTCCCTGGTCTCTGCTTGACTCATGCATGGTATCACTCGCAACTGATCTGGGACTAGGGGAGGAATGACAGGGTAGGGGAATGGGGGCTAAGATATCCTTTCCTGAGGAACAGCTGGAATGGCAGGAACAGTAAGGTCTGCTGGCCTTCTACCACCCCTTAACCTATCACTGCTCAAACCCTCCCAGCACGCTGAGCTCAAATCTCCAAAAGATCAAAAGCAATGTCATGTCTGAAATAATGATTTGAGCAAAAAGAGCTACAAAGCCAGCCCAGGACCCCTGCATAGAAAAAGAAATTCCAATCCTGAAGGGATGGAAAAAAACTCTTTGCAAAGGGCTCTGCTCATAGGGACACAGAATTAACTGAGAGCCATTCTTATCACAACCCATATAGCTAGTAGGGGGTTCTTTGGTATTAGCTGACCCGAAATGTCTCTGCTTATTACTAAAGTGAAAGCTCACAGTTTGCAGTACTAATTGATGGGTTCTCTTGAACTCAGATTATGAAAACACCACATGCCTAGAATGAAGCAACTTTATTTAATGTCTTCATTAGCTTATACTGTTCTGAGTTATTTGCTTCATTTCTCTAACTGCACACCGTGGCTGGAACTGGAAGGGTCATTGATAGTTTTCTATTGCCTCATTATATATATATATTCCACCCAGGTGATGGCTTCCAATCCTGACTCAGTCTTGCTAGCTGGCTCAGAAAATTCAGAGTCAGGAATTCCGGCCACTACCACAGCGTGATTGCTGTGAGAATAAAAAATGAAAGGAGCTTCAGAGGAAACTCACTGTGATCAAAGCCATCACCAAACAACCTCCTCCTCCAGACAAGTCCTTTGTTCCTTCCAGCTGACCTCTACCTCGCTTATGTATGGACCTCATCATTTTTTACTTTGATTTTTCCAGTGAGCCTTACCCACATCCAGGCAAGAAAGCCAAGCTCTCTCTCAGAGCTGCTCACAGATGTCCATTTTTCTTTCCAAACTCATAGTCCCTGAGACACATCATTGTCACCAGGAAGAAGATGTATGGCACTGGTGAGCCATTCTGTGTCTGCTAGACTCTGCAACAAAGATCAGCAAGACCTGCCTGGGACTCTCCATAGGGACAGTTGTGGCTGGAGGCAGAGAGACAGTGGATTGTCACTTACTTTGTTGAGCAGCCAGAATCTGAAGTTCATAAATGCCCCACTCTCAAGTAACATGAACTGTCATATGTGGAAAGAGTAGAGACTCTCACTTTGGTCTCTGCTATTTCCACTTTTTTTTTTCTTTTCTTTTTTTCTTTTTTTTTATTTTATTGAAAAACAAATATCAATGAAATAGTTTCAAAGCTGATTAATAGGATAGTTTCAAAAATTAATACATTGTACATTGTTATCTTCTTAGTGGTTATCCATAATACAAGAAGCAGACAGGATATCCTGTCTAAATACTATTAGTATACATCTTCTCATTGAGTTAAGCAAAAGTAACTGTATATCTATCCTAACTATTCTGTATATACAAATGCAAATTAGTCCTTCCTTTGTAGCCCTTTTTTTTGTTTAGTCCTGTCAGAGATAGGTATTCCATTGGCATCTAAATACTATAGGTGCATGAATTCAGCAAAACAATACAACATAATCCAGCAGTCCACAATAGTAGTGGTTTATCCGCAGAAATGGTTGACTTGAGCCCTTCACAGCTCAGTGAAGCCATTAATATGGCTTTACATTTTTACCCCATTTATATACTTTTCTGCTAGAGGTTAAGAGCAAGATAAAACAAAACCTGTATAAATGTAACTTTTTATCAGATAAGGTCAGTCAAGTACCCTCAGGATTTATCCCATAACACTGTACCACATTTTATAGATCCTTTGTCAGTGTCAGCCATATGGATGAGTCACAGTCATTGCTTGATCAATTTGTTCTCTGTGGAAGCCTGAGAGAAAGTTTTCTCTCCATGTGACTCTCCTTAGGCACACTCTACATCATCAATTGCATTCCTCTGCGGCTCCATAATCTCCTTGATCAGAAAATTTGGGGCACAACTGACTTCCATGATGTTACAGTACAGGTTCTCTTAGGTCCTTAGTCTTGATTGACCTTGAAGAGCTAGGGCCAAAATATTGGCTGACCTTGCAGCCTTTCTTTTTCTTCAATTTTTGACCTGCAAACTTAGGCTGTTAACCCTCCAGAAGAGAAGCTGATTATTACCCTACAACATATGCAGTTTGATTTACCCTCATTTTCTGTCTAAATATCAGACATCATAAGCATAACATGGAATAGGTATTTTCCATCAAGCACTGAGATATTAAATTTTAAGTCCTTATGGAATATGAAAAAAACAATTAAAAAATAGGAATGAACACTTACATATATTTATGTTACTCATTTTTATGGTGTCGAGTCTTTGCCCACTATGCCAGGTTTCCTGAATACAGGCTTCTGCATTAATTTTCTGACATTTGCATATGAACACAATGCCATCAAGTTATAGAGCTGGACTCTCTTCCACTGTGTGAGCCACAGCACCTATAAGTGACACAGTTGTGCATCGCTTCCCAGTCCTGGCTAGACATGAAAGCTCATTATAACAACAAAAGAACCTATGTAGAAAGTGGTTGGCTTGTGATTTCTGCCTCACCTTATATACAAGCTTCCAAGTCACAGCACAAATGTCCACAAACCCCACTGGGATAATCAAGCCCTCAAACACCTGTGCTTGCTCTGAGCACAACTATCCCAAAGAGCTAGAAATGCACATCAGAAACATCTTGAGAGTAGAGTAGTGCTTGCAAAATACTAACAATTATTAAATATCATCAGGAGTTGTCAAATGGGGAAGTAAGCACAGCAAAATAGAGCATGAATACAGGTTATAGTGCCATGGAACATCCAGGGCTGGGAACAGGTTGCTATGTGTCTGCCTTTACATGCCGTCCCCCTCCTTATGAACTGAAGATAGCTGTTCTTTACCTATTTTCAGGGTCAGATCCCTGGGTGTCAGAGGATGCTGCTGGCTTTAAACTGCATGTAGGGAAGAGAGAAGAGGACATTCTTGACCCAGGACCAGCAGAGTGCACTGCGGGCCTCCACATCCTGAGGAGTAGCACAGGCACTCAGCAGTCAGGCTGTTGTTTTCAAGCCTTTACAGCTCATAAGGGGCAGATAATTATGGGTTCTCTAGAGACCCCAATGTATATATAAAAAGGCTGAGCCTCTTTCAAATCTTGCAGAACAACAGAGCCCAACCCTCCAATGCAGCACAAAATCTGCTGAGAAGGTGGCTTGGGGAAACTGGATAGACCAGCCTGGAGTTCTCCTGGTTTTGGTGGCACTTGTGCACACCCAAGTGGGGGCAGTGAAAGGCAGCAGAAAGCAGGAAGAGAACTCAGGTGCTAGGAACACTGAGCTTCCATCACGGTCCCTACCCTGTCACTCAACAGCTGATGATTTAAGCAAGTATCAGTCCTGGGAAAGGTTCAGGACCCCAGAAGGAAGTCAGCAGATGCCATAAGCAGTCCATACCTGCAACCATAGCAGGCTGTCTGAGGAAGCCATTTCCTTTTCACAGGTTACAGCCACATCATGAGGCTGCAGTGCTGAGGGTTGCAGTCACTCTAACCTGGAGGGCAAATTGCCAAGATAGGTGCTTCCCAGTCTCTGATGAGGTGGTAAGACTCTCCCTTGGGGCTAGGAAGAGGGCTGTCCGCATTCCAAAACAGGGATGGAACCTGGAACCCTGGCTTGCTGTCCTGAGAACTGTCCCTAAAGTCCAGTCCCCCTGTCTTGCTTCATGGTGACAGCAGAACACTGTGTGCAGCTGTTCAGTGTTTAGGTGGCATCACAGTTTGTCCAACAAGCTCATCAAACAACTTCACTGTCCTCCCCACGCCTCCCCAGAAAGATAGTCCCCAGTCTGACAAGGAAGACTTTCTCTTCCCCACTTCCTTGCCCAGGGCAGGACAATCCCTGACTGGTACACTGCATTGTGGGATATGTTGTCACAGGAAAATGGGTCATCATCTGTGTCTTCATTCAGCTGGTGAAGTCAAGCAGGGCAGCCTCCTGACTCCCAGTCTTTGGAGTTGCTGCTGCTCACCTGAGCTGTGCAGCAGAGCATGAAGAGCAGCACAGAGCCTGAGGAGCCAGAAAGGGGAGTCAGAGGACTCAGCTGTGGGACAGCTTGGGGATCAGGTGGCCTCTGGGGTGGGTCCTGGGGAAAAAAGCCTTGCTCACGTCTTCCCAAACAACTGCTATCTTTCCCCCACAGTAGGGTGCCTGTTAGCTTGGGAGTGGCCACAAGCTTTCAGTATGTGGAGCAGCACTTATTTATTCCACCCCCCTTCTACATTTTGACACACTGGATTCAACTCTGAGAGAAAAAAGAAAACACTGAGAGGCAAACACCAGTGCCTTGGGTGCCCTGCATCTCCTGGACTCCTACATGGAGGTCCTGACCCCAGCTTCTAATTAAGAGAGCCATTTGTGTGCTGTTGCAGGCCCCTGATGACAGGACAGGAGATGATCCAGGTGATGCCGCATCTTATCCCAGCCTCTACTGAACACAGCTCAACCCTGCACCTTCCATGATCAAGGTCTGATCAAACCCTCAGTTGCCTGTTCCACAAGTATGATAAGAGCTAAAAAACCAAGAATCTTGTAGGTTTAGGGGAAAAAGGAGGTCCGTGCTTCTGGACAAAGACAAAGACCTCTTTGGTTAGTTTTTTTTTTAGCAGGTTTGAGGCAGTAAGAACAGGGTGAGAATTTTTGGAACAGAGGTGTTCAAAGCAACCTAGTAAAGAAGATAAAGCATACACAAAGAATACAGAGCAGATTAATAAAGAATCTATTTTCCCCCAAGTAAGACCATTATATGTAATATGTTGTTTCACAGAGTCACAGACTCATGGGTTTCGTCAACAACTTCTATTGTTGATAACTCACTATTATTGTGGACTGCTGCACTGTGTTTGATTGTTTCGCTAGGTTTGGGCACCTATAGTAATTGAATGACAATGGAGTGTCCATCTTTGACAGGGCTAAACAGAAAGAGGGGGATGCAAAAGAAGAACCATTCTGTTTGTATAGGAAGTAAAGTTAGAATAAATATGCAGTGCTTCTGTGTAGTTCCATAAGAAGCAAAATTTGCACTAACAGTGTTTGGACAGGATATTCTGTCAGTTTCTTGTACTATGGACAACCACTAGGAAGATAACACGGTGGAAAGTATTGATTATTGAAGCTGTACTATAATTCAGCTTTAAAAAATACGATGAGTATACAGCTGCATTCTCTTAATTCATTGATTAGAGACATCTGCTCTAATACCGTTTGCAAGTAGAATATCGTGTATGCACTTTGTATGACAAAGAACCACTATGAAGGCAGTGTGCAATGTATTATTGAGTCTGTCCTGCTGGTTTGATTTGAAGCTGTCTCATTGCTGTTTGTTCTTCAATAAAATTAAATTAATTTTTTTAAAAAGTCATAGACTCCTCAACAGATGTTATCTTACCCTGTGGGCATCAAAGTTCTGTGGGTCAGCCAACTTCCAACCATGATGCAAGAACAAGCAGAGCTTCTGCTTACCTCCCAGAACATAAAGCAAAACATCCATGGGTCTTGGATTCCAGACCCCCCTTTATACAGATTCTGGCCTCTGATATTCCACAATCTACTCTGCAGAAGGTTCTAGGATTTCAGTCAAACCTGCCCATCAAACTTCAGAAAAATTTGCAGTGCACATTTATGGGTACACTCCTCATAGTGTGGGAGTCCTGAAATCAGGGAGCCCCCCTTTCTACCCAGTGCAGATTTTCTACCTCTCCTCAGACAGTCACTAATAAAGATGAAATGTTCCCATGTTGTTCTTTCTGAAGAAAGGCCTCTTTTTCTGTATTACAGAAAAATAGGAGTTAATCTCTATGAGAAGGGAAACAAAGTAAAAGGAGACAATGCTCACACAGGCTAGAGGTTTGCTACATAGCCATCTCAGTGCAGTCTGCGTTTCCCCTTGGGAGCTCTTCTGAAAGGAGCAGCACGTCCTAAGCAGCAATTGTGCATTCATCAAACAGGTGTGAGGGTGAACAAGGCCTCTTCATGTGTGGTTCCTTGTTTACTCCTTGTTGTGCTTTCCCTCCACCCCAGGCTGATTATTCCCATTTCCTGGTATTTGCTTCTGAAAACCTGAGGACCTGAGGGCACATGGGGCCTGGTCCTTCAAGGTGGAAATCTAAGAAGTTCCGGTAGAACTTGCATTCTCAGCTCATGTAGCAATGGTGAGCACCCGTGTCTCTGGAGCAGTGGCTGTGCTAGGGGCTGAGTATTCATACTGATTTTCATGGGTCTTGGTGGGAAAATGTAACTAGTTAATACAAAATAAGTGACAGGCTTGGAGGAAGTGAGGTCTGAAAGGTGTTCTTCGTCTTTTATTCCTTTTTCTGTTGGATTAAAGACACATGTATCAATTTGAATATGTCCTGACTATCCATGAACATGCATCTGTACATAAGCAATGCTCGCAACAACTCAGAAGGCTCCTCCATGGCTCTCCCAGGTATTTCTTTCCCAAAATAGCCACTGTTCTCAACTTTATCAAGATAACCTAGTCTTCTTGCTTTTCTCCTTCATGTATATGTAGCAGATGCTATGTTCACTTTTGAATGTTTCATCTTCCTGTCAAGATTGAGGCTTCAAGAACCATGTTGTTTCATGTCACAGTTCTTTCTGTTCATTGCTCATGTAGTTGAAATTATTGTCCATTGAAAGCTTGATATAGTTTTTATGCTTTCTGACCTGGACTATTATAAATAAAAGTGAAATGAACCATCTGGTGCAAGTGTTCTGTTGGCTATAAACACAGTTCTGTGGAGATTTTTGGTTCCTTCTGTGTCTTTGTCACCTCAGGCTACTTTAACAAAATACCAGAATGGCTTGTGTAGATGACAGAAATTTATTTTTGTTTATAATAACAAGGCCAAAAGTTCCAGATCACTATGTCAGTATGTTCAGTTTCTGCTTAAAGCTCATTTCCTTATTTGTAAGTGGTGGTGTTCTTTTTCATTTTAAAGAGAAAAAAACAATAAAAAATGATATAGAATTTCAAAATGAGATAATAGGAAAGTAGCAATGGTTATAAAATTGTATATTGTTATTTTCAAATAATGGCAGGCAGAGAGAGCAGGGAGCTCTTCATTCCTCCTTTTGTAAGGCCAGTAATCCACAAAGGAGACACCCTCCATCCTGAGCAAATTGCTATGCAATTACCTCCCAAAGGCTCAGTCTCTGACTAACATCACATTAGTAGTTTGACATTCAATGTGGGAATTTGAGGTTTACACAAATTAAGTCATGGAATTTCAATCTTGCTCTTTCCTTCCTCTAATCTGCAAAATGTTTTTATTCCATTCATCACTCCCAAATCTCAGTAAATTTCAGGATGTATTCCATTACCTAGATGCCAAAGTCTTACCTAAATGCCTTCTAAATTCTTCAATGGACGAGTCTTTAGTCAATGGACGAGTCTTTAGGAATGCCTCCAGGGGCAAATTCTTTTTCAGCTGAGAACCTGTAGGACCATTTCTTAAATGCATTGTTGAGACAGATATTCCTGTTCAAAACTGGAGAAAGAAGAAAGACTTAAGAGGTGATGTGTCCAAAACAATTTCAAAAGGAATCAAGAAAAACTCCATAACAATTTAAGTGATTCAGATCTTGATTTTTGTTAGATGTTCTTCCTTTCCAGCCTACTGGGGTGGCAGCTTCAGTAGTAAGTAGCTTTACCTGTTCAGCTCTGTAAGGTACCACCCATATTTTTCTCTGACAGCATCATCTTCATATAATTTCATAAGCTGCATGTTCTCTGAAATCTTCAAACCATAGGAAGAAGCAGCCTTGTTGCCTAACCACATGTGGGTATAGCTAGTCTGATCATCCTTGAAAGATCTTCAGGGTTATTCTTTTGTGAGGGACAACTTGTACTCAAGACATTTTATATTTGTCCCAGATCTTTCATTTTGTTCAGTCCTGGCTGGTGCTGTTTTTATTAGTAAAGTCACATCTCTATTCTTAGCTTCTGCTGAGATGGCTGATTATATCCATGATTCATACCCATGTTAATGTTATGAAATAAATTTTCAGCCACAATTTTACTGTTCCCCTCAATCTATGCTTTTTCTTACTTTGCAATATTTCAAGGGTGAAAATAATCCAAAATAAAGTTCTTGTTGGTTTTCAAAATAATTTGCTTTAATTTATATTTATTTTTAAAACTAATGCATAAAAAATAAAAATTGCGCATATGGGATGAATAAAAGCATAAAGTGATCTCAGATAACTTACTGATATATCTCAAAGTCCTAGAAAAACAAAAACAATCTAAATCCAGAACTAATAAAAGGAAATAAATTATGAAGGTAAGAGTAGAATAAATGAAATTAGGGTTAAAGAAAAATCTTTTAATTCATTTAAATAAATAGTTGGCTCTTTGAAACCATAGCAACATTTAATAAACCTTCAGCCAAACTTACCCGAATACTAAAATGACTGATACCAGTGCAGTTAGAAATGATAAAAGCAAGATCATAACAGATACCATCAAAATTCACAGGGTTATATAAAATTATTTTGAAAATTTATATTCTTATAAATTAAAGATCCAGTAAGATGTAGCTAAATTTCTAGGCACATATGAATTGCCAAAAGTGAACCAAAAAAAATATAAAAACCCTGAATAGGTAGAATAAAATAGAGGCAGAAATAAAAACTCTACCTGCTAAAAAAAGAGATTTGATGGATTCACTGTAGAATTTTATTAGAACTTCAGGGAAGACTAAAGCCAATACCTCTCAAATTGATCCATTCTAATCAATAAAAAGAAACAGTTTCACAATCATGCCTAGAAGCTAGCATTCATTGACAGTACACTGTACAAAGACTCAAGAAAAGAAAATAAATGAAAAGAAAAGGAAATTAATTTACCAGCCAATTTCCTTAGTGGATATAGATGCAAAAATCTTCAACAAGATATTTGTAAACACAATGTAACAAATCATTAAGGAGACTAATACATTATGGCCAAGTTGGCTTCATGGTAAGGATGCAAGTATGACTCATGTAAATCAATACACATAATGTATCATAAAAAGTGAGAAGAAAAGTTACATGATCAAGGCAGATGCAAAAACAAATTCTTTGATGAAAATACAATCTATCTATAAACAGAAAAACCCTGATAAAAGTAAGTATACTAGGAACTTACCTCTCATTGATTAAAGCTATTTATAACAAACCTATTGCTAATATACTAAATGGGGAAAAAGTGAAAGGCATTCCTTCTGAAATCAGGATCAAGACAAGGGCATGTATGCTCATCACTTTCGTTCCATGTAGTAATTGAAATGTAAAAGGGAGCAATTAGACAATACAGAGAAATAAAAGTGATAGAAATTAGGAAAAGGCGACAACAAATTATCTTTGCAGATAATGTGATTCTTTACATAGAAAAAGCAATTAAGATGGGTCATTTAAATTATCAATTTCTCATAATGAATCTAAACATGCTACAGATAGGTACCAATGAAAAAGTTCAATTAAAGTATTGAATCAATCATCATGTTTGGCATTTTGTTTCTTCTTTCCCATTTACAACTAGTTTACATTTGTTATTTCAACTTTCTTGCTAATGATAGCTGTGTTGTATTTATGGTTGGGTTACTCTTTCACAAAGCACATAATTAAACCTTAAGTTGTAGGAAAATATGAATAATTTTTCTTCCAAGAAAAAGTTCTTTCCAGTCCTTCTTTCCAAGGTGATGAAAAAAAAGAATGGACAACAGTTGCACCAAGAAGGGCCATGATCATATGCAGCCTATTCGCTGAATGAACTGCACCAGCTGTGTACCCAAGGATAAGGCCATGAAGAAGTTTGTCATCACTACTGGGATGAACACCCACGGATTAAGGTTTGCTATCACTTGCTAAGTAAGCTAGTGTCATGCATCACTAACTTTACAAAACTGTAAATAAAGGACAGTTTTGTTGTGAAAAAAGGAAAGGGGAGGAGTAAAAAAATTATATATATACACAAGAGATTTAGGACAGATATACAGCTACTTTCTCTTAGTTCACTGAAAATAAAAGTTTGTACTAATATTTTTTAGACAAGGTATCATGTCTACATCTTGTCCTCTGAACAACTACTATGAAGACAGCAATATGCAATGAATTAATTACTTAAAAAATCCCACTAACCTGCTTCATCACTGTTTTTTTCTCACATTAAAATCAATGAAAATTATTTTAAAGAAAAAGAAGTTTGTCATTTGGGACATAGTGGAGGCTGTCGCCTTCTGGGACATTTCCAAAGCAAATGTCTTCAATGGTTATGTGCTTCCCAAACTGCATGTTAAATTGCATTACTGTGTGATTTGCGCCATTCGCAGCAAAGTGGTCAGAAATCGATCTCCTGAAACCCACAAGGACTGAACACCTCCACCCCAATTTAGACCTGCTGGAGCTGCCACACAACTTCCATTAAAGCCCATGTAAGGAGAGCTGGGTCTTAATGGACTGAAGAAAACTGTTGAGAAATAACTAATAGATTGAATGCTATACTTTATACAGCATGTTGAGTATACCTGTCAGAGGTGGGTTGGGTGAATTCAATCTATCCAAGTTTAAGTTTACACTGTGAAAATGAATAAAGAGCAACACACTGGAAAAAAAACAAAAAGAGATGCATTAATACTTTATCAACATGACTAATATATTTAGTTTCAAAATTACCAAATATTTGTAATTATGAATATTTATGGTATTTTGTTTATGTGGTATGCAATATTTGCCTTCTTCATGGTGGCAAATATTTATTTATTTACTTACATTTTGAACCTGCTGATTTTTATTCACTTAATTACAAACTTGATATTTTGTTCTAGCACATATTTTTGTCATATTTTAATATTCTTACAACAGTATTTGTTTAGTTTATCTTCATTAGCTGGGTTGTCAGTTACTAACAGTGAGCACTGATGTCTTTTTAAACCTACACAATAATGAACTCTTTTTTTCGTTACCTTGGTTTTCATACGTCAAAAGGTGATGTGCAAGTTTAGATTCTGGATTCATAAGCAAGCCAAACTAATCAGAGGTTGGGGGCAACATCTAGTTTAATGGAGTTGAGCCACAGAATGGTGATACCTAAAATGTTCACACTTATTAAACAGATTTATTTTCTTGTATAAAATCTTGTGACAGGCTGGCCAAATAACTCAGTGGACTAAAGCATCTGTTTAGGCAGATGCAGGGCCCAGAAGTTACATTCCCTGGTCTGCTATGTTGGCCCTGCACCCAGAGTAATGTGAGATGGCTATTAAGACTGGGCATGGTAGTGCATACCTTTCATACCAGCACTTGGAGACTATAAACAAGAGGATCACTACGAGTCCAGTCTATACAGTGAGACCCTGTACACCCTGCAGACCCTGTCCTAAATAAACTGGAAGCCTTCATATTTAGGTGGATGCCACTTGAAGATATACTCATAAGTGAAATAAACCAGACCCACATGTGTAAATATCACATAGTCTTCCTAGTATAAGAACTCAAAAGAAGAAATATAAATAGAAAGATATAATACAATTAAAAGGAAAGCAAGAACTTGAGGATTGGACAATGAGGAGAGGGCAAAGAGAAAAGTTGGGAAACATGACAGGGGCAAAGCTATACATTTATAAGCAGTAGACAGGTAAGGCAATGATCCTGAGAAAAATCAGCAGGTTTTTGAAACTAGCAGTTAATTGGTAGGATTCTCACCCTGACTAACTATATATGCTGATACTTGTGAACCAAGGAACTGCGCTGAAGACAGCAATGTGTAATAAAGGATCACACTTGGAATTCCTGTAATTCTGGTCTTCTAAATATGCACTGTTTGTCATGACATACCAAGTATTACTATACTATCTTTCAAATAAAAGTTTTTTTTTTTAATAAATGGTAATAAACAAGACACAGGAAAAAATGTCACAGGACAGTGCTGCTATAATGCTGTATATGGTTATATTTCTAAATTTCTGTGTAAATATATGTAAGTGTTATTCCTAATTTTTTAAATTGGTTTTTCTTCATGTTATGTAAGGACTTAAAAGTTTAATATCTCAATACTTGATGGAAAATACCTATTCCATGTTATGTCTACAATGTCTGATATTTAGACAGATAGTGAGGATAAACCAAACTGCATATGTTGCAAGGCAATAATAAGCTTCTCTTCTAGAGGCTTAACAACCAAAATTTGCACATCAAAAATTGGAGAAAAGGAAGGGATGCAAGGTCAGCCAACATTTTGACCCTAGCCTGTCAAGGTCAGTGAAGACTCAGGACATAGGAGAACCTGTACTGTAACATCATGTACCTCAATTGTGCCCCAAATATGGGCCACAGAGGAATGAAATCGATGATGTAGACTGTGCCTAAGGAGAGTCACATGGAGAGAAAACATTCTCTCATGTTTTCACAGTGAGAAAATTGATCAAGCAATGGCTGACTCATTCACATGGCTGACACTGACAAAGGATCTACAAAGTGTGGTACAGAGTTAGAGGATAAACCCTGAGGTTACCTGACTGACCTTATCAGATACAAAAGTTACATTTCTTGTTATATAGGTCTTGCTTTATCTTGGTCTTAAGCATCCAGCAGAAAAGTATAACAACAAGGTACATAAAATAAAGCCTTATTAATGTACTGAGTTGTGAAGGGCTCAAGTCAGCAACTTCTTCGGATAATCCACTACTATTGTGGACTGCTGGACTGTGTTGGATTGTTTTAATGAATTCATGCACCTATTGTATTTAGATGCCAATGGAATACCCATGTCTGACAGGACTAAACAAAAACAGGGGCTACAATGGAAGGACCATTTTGTATTTGTATATAAAAAATAGTTAGGATATATATACAGCCGCTTTCGCTTAACTCAATGAGAAGATTTGTACTAATAGTGTTTGGACAGGATATCCTGCCTGCTTCTTATTATATGGCTAACCACTAAGAAAATAACAATGTGCAATCTATTAATTATTGAAACTGTCCTATTAATCGGCTTTGAAACAAATATCTTGTTGATATTTGTTTCTCAATAAAAAGAAATAAAAGAATGAATGAGAATTACAAGACAAAAGAAAGTAAGAAGAAAGAATAAAAACTAGCTTTGAAATACAGGATTATGAAAATTCAAGTTTAAATCCCTATTCTCAGTTAAGCTGCAGTCATTTTCAAATATTTACAGCCTGCTTTTTTCTGTGTTTATTCATAACAAAGAATGTACAACAACAACAAAAGAGTTCTTGAATTCCTAGTAGCAATGTATTTCCCACTGATTTTTCTCAGTAAATTGAATCTAGTGACAGAATGTATAGGGAATGATTTTGATGGCGGTCCAATGTGAAACTATTTATTAACAATGACCCTGCCCAGTACATACATTATGCTGCATCTCTTATATATAAATAATTCATCTCAGTAGAAACTATTCAAAAAATATAGTAGAAACTGAATCATCCTTTCTTTTGCTGCCATAGGAGAATAAAGAAATAAGAAAATTATTTTCTCAAGCACATTTATTTAGCGCCAGACCTGATTAAATGTGGATTCCATTAATGCAGACTAGTGGGTACAGGATCTTACCAGGATTAGTCATTAAATTGAATCTGAGATGACTGGGGAAACATACCTTTTGGTTCATTTTCTAATGCCACTTTTTCTTTTTTAATAAATGGGTTTTTTAATAACTTTAGTTTTAAAAAACTCCAGTATGCCTTAAGAAAACCAGAATCTCTATATATGGCTGTTCAATATTGTCAGGTCTGACTTCACGTGTAGATAAACACATACTGATTTCAGATTTTTGAAAATATCTACAAAGTTATATGGTATATCATTTTAGACTGTTTGAGTAAGATAAAAATGTTCAGTAATCACATAATATCCTTTCTCATGAAATCTGTGGTTGCTTCTATGTAATGTATATTTACTACTTTTTATTTTTAACTATGAGAATATGCCTCAGGACAGAAGGTAAAATTTTACTCATGAAGTAAACTACTGCTAAAATAAATTTTGAATAGAAACATGACAAAACACTCCTAAGGCTCCAATTTAGTGCTCTGAAAGTCATCTTTTATATCATATTTGGGAGTAACAGAAGCTTGTAAATTTAAAAAAGGTATTTATGAGATTTCCCATAGTTCTTAAAGGTCAAGAAAAAATGTTATTTCATCACTAGAAACAAACTCTAGAAATCTGCCATATTCTGTGATGTTTTATAAAAAAACAAAACAAGCCTCATACTTTTAATTTTATTTTAACATTTATGCCATTAATACTGTGGAAATAATATAGGTCTCAACTTTAAATCACTTTTTCTCTATATTTCAATATTTTTCCCTTGATTTTTTTAATTTTATGTATTTGGTATAAGGTCTTACTACATAGACCAGACTCATAGTCATCCTCCTATTTTCAGCCCCCCATTGCTGGGATTACAGGCCTTCACCACCACATCCAGGTTTGGTGGCCAGCTCAGCTCTCCCAGGGGGGTTGGGCAGCATGGTCTGTGGTGCCAAGGGTCAAACCTGGTCCCCACACTTGCTTTATTCGATTGAGCTATCTCACTCATCCTGAAAGTGGATATTTTACTATATTTTATGGAGGCAATGTCCTACTATGTAGGTCAGGCTGTCTTTAAGTTCATTAGGCAGACAGGCTGGCCTTAAAATCGTGATGATCTTCCTGCCTCAGTCTCCTGAGTGCTGGGATTATAGGTGTGCACCATTATGCCTCGCAAGAGTGAAATTTTTAAAGGTAGCTACTTTGATTAAAAGTAAGTGGTGTTGCCTAACCTTTATCCTGTAGTTGTTCATTTATTTCAATAAATATTTGCATAATAGCAAGTGATTTGTGTCTTAGAAGGAATATAAAAAATATCACATCAAGGGACTGGGGAGATGGCTCAGTGAGTGCAAGCCCAAGGGCCTGAGTTCAATCCCTGGTTGAACAAAAAAAAAAAAAAAGTCACATCAAGTATGATGTTAAATTCAAGGAAAAATAAATTAGACTATAATTTGAATGTTAATAAAGGTCAGAGGGAATTTGTTGAGAAAAAGGCTAGTTAGTAGACTGACATGTAATTGTAAATGATACACATCTAAAACAATCTGGAAAGCCCTGAGTGCTTTTTAGTGCATTTCTGTCTTAAACCCTTCATTTAATATAGGGCATGATTTACCCTCCTTGTCTTCTAATCATTAACTAGATATCAACACTAGTCAAGTGAATGGAAAAATCCCCACCTTCTTTTTCCCAGCTTTTATTGACCTTTGTGAATGAAATGTCACTGAGTAGATAATGCTGTTGGTCAATATGTTATTGTCACTAAACGCTATTATAACTTCAAAAACAAATCTTGTGACAGGCTGGCCAAATAGCTCAGTGGACGAAAGAGCCTGTTTAGGCAGATTCCATCCCCTGGCCTGCTATGCTGGCCCTGCCCCCAGGGCATGCTGAGATGGCTATTAAGACTGGGCATGGTAGTGCATGACTGTAATACCAGCACTTAGAGGCTGTAAACAAGAGGATCACTAAATGGGTAAAGGTAGTGATCATGAGAAATATCAGCAGGTTTTTGAAACTAGCAGTCAATTGGTAGGATTCTCACCCTAAATAACTATATATGCTGACACCTGCTGAACCAAGCAAGTGCACTGAAGATAGCAATGGGTAAATAGAGGATCACTCTTAGAATGCCTGTCATTCTGGTCTTATAAATACGTATTATTTGTCATGACATACCAATTATTTCCACACTGTCTCACATGTGAATTTTTTTTTAAAAGGGTAATAAATGAAAAAAAGACAAGAAAAAAATGTCACAGGACTCTAGTGCTACAATGTTGTATATGGTTAGTGTTGTAACTCAAAAATCAAATGACAACAGGACAAGTCCAAAAAGTTAGAGAAGCATTTTATTTTAGCAGGTGCTCTGCGGCAGTCTCTATGCAGAAGTGCAAAGAAGCTCACCGGGCCATTACAGGGAGCAGTATTTAAGCTTCAAAACCACAAACCAGGGAGGGGAAGGGGAAATGAGGCAAGCTTTGTACAGAAGCAGATCGCATTGGTTACTTTGGGGTAACTTTTAAAATAATTGGTTTGGGCTGGAGAGATGGCTCAGTGGAATAAGCACTTCCCTGGCAAGTGCAAGGGCCTGAATTCAATACCCGGTTCCACAAAAGATAAAATAAAATAAAATAAAATAAAATAATTGGTTAGCGCCTTTTGTAATGGTTATTTGGGCAGCTAATTTGTATCTTCTGGCACAAACAGCAGTTGGACCAGCAGTTTGGGGTTGATTAGCTAGTTTTCCTGAAACTCGGGGTTCTGAGGGTGGAGTACTGGAACAAGTAAGAACAAAACAACAAAGAGGGAACAAAATAGTGACTGAGGGGTCAAGATGGAGTCAGTTAGGCTATAACAGATTTCTAAATTTCTGTGTAAAAGTATGTAATTCCTTAGTCATATTTTGCATTATTTCTTTACTGTTTAAATTTTTTTCTCAGAACGCTGGCCAGGCGCGTTAATGAGACTGCCCAGGGCCACTGGGTCCTGAAGCAACCCAGAGCTCAGGCCCAGAGTGTGAGTGAGACCGCCTGGGCTGCCAGTTCCTGAAGTGACCCACAGCACAGGCCTGGTGTGGAACGTTTAAGCAGAACTCCCTGCAAAGAAGCTAGAGGCAAGACACACCCAGCTGATTCAGGAGCAGAACATCTTTCTAGTGTGACACAAAGGGTTCACCTGCAAGGCTGCAACAGGAAGAAGTGGAGCACAGCAGGCAGACCCGGGCCACACACACCTGGAGGAGTCTGAACTTAATAGATCCAGACCCGATGCTAAGGTAATAATTCTATCTAAGCTCTACATCAAAGGTCAAAAGTCAGTAGTACACAAAATGACAAGGAGAAGGAACAAAAAGCAGTCTCAGGCCCCGAGTTCACCCAGTACAAATGCAGATGACACTAGCATAGAGGAAACTGGAAATCGCACACCTGTAATCTCTGAAATAATAGTGTTGGAAGTAAAGAAACAACTGCAGAAATGTATAGAAGAGATCAGATAAGAAATAATTTCTGAAGTAAAAAAAATGTAGTGATAACTATAATCAAAGAAGTACTAAGTGCTTCTAAAGAATACACTGATAAAAAATAGAGCAGAATATAAAAATGATGGAACGCCTGAATAAGCAATATAGGAAAGAAATAGAATTATGAAACAGATCCAAAACGATGTACAGGAAATTAAAACCTCAATCACAAGCTGGCAAATCCGTTTGAGTGAAAATGAGAATAGACTTTATGACCTTAAAGACACCATTGCATCTAGTGAAAAAGTAAGCAAAAATGTCTTTAAAACAACTAGAGTGCAGGAAAAAATAATTCAACACCTGCAAGATGATGCAAATATGAACAATGTGAGACTAATAGGCATCAATAAAAAGGAAGGAGTCAATAAAAATGATATAAAAGGTATATGGGCAGAAGTAATAGCAGAAAACTTCCCAAATATGGGGAAACAATGCATTCAGGTAACTGAAGCATGCAGAATGCCAAATAACATCAACCCAATTAAATCCACTCCCAGACATACAATAATCAAGATTCCAGAAATTCAGCACAGGAATAGTATGTTAAAAGCTGCGAAAGCAAAGAAACACATCACATTTAAAGGAAAACCCATCAGAATAATAGCAGATTTCTCTTCACAAACCATCAAGTCAAGAAGAGCATTGAGCAAAGTACTTCAAGTTTTGCAAGAAAACAAATTCCAGCCCAGAGTAATATATCCTGCAAAACTCTCTTTCAAATATAATAGAGAATTAAAATACTTCTATGACAAAGAACAACTAAAGAATTTCATGATGACAAAGCCAAGCCTACAAAGACTACTAAATGGTGTTCTAGAGAGGGAACAAAATGATCACAACCCCATGAACGAGAATGGAAAGAACCCACCAAATAGGGCAAACAAACACAGGAGAATAAGAAGTACACAATAGTAGTCTTTCATTTATTGTTTTGTATAGAGCAGCAAAATATTTCCATCAACATCCTCTACAAATAGACTTCTCTTGCACCCTATGGGTCAATATTCCATATGGAACTACAGAGTGGATTTCAAGGAAATAGCTGTAGCTCAGTCCCACAAGTGACACCTGGCCACCAGTAAGTGTCATAGTCATTATCCATGTCCAAAACACACTAGAACTTTGTGTGATATCCTATCCCCAAACTGTCAGAAGTGATGGTGATTTTTTGTCATTCCAGCACTTACCTTGTGTTTTTTTCTTAGTATTTCGTTACTATCATGAAAACTTTTTCTTAATTCAAATGTTTTCAAACATTTAATTTTTAATTAATTAGTATTTAATTTTCTGAATATTGCTTAATCTTAATTTTTGTTTTAAGATTTATACTATATCTTTGAATTACAATTTATCTAAAAAACATTGTATGATATCTTCTCCTAGTATTGAAACTTTAAACAGTATATTTCCATTTTCTGTTGACTTTATATTACTTCTTCCCTGTCCTTTATACACATATACACATACATATATATGAAAAAATATGTGTAT
>PVKA01027957.1:0-29943 GCA_004027165.1 Ctenomys sociabilis | reverse complement strand
CAGTACAGTTGGGATGGATAACGCTGTGCTTCTGCATAGTTCTATGAGAGGCAAGATCTGCACTAATGGTGGTTGGACAGGATGTTGTGTCGGCTTTTAGTGCTATGGTCATCCACTAGGTAAATAGTTGTTGAATCTTTGATATAATTCAGCTGTATAAAAACCTGTGAGTATGGTGTCATGTATGCACCTTGTACAACACCAAAACGTTATGAAAACAGTTTGCAATGTATTATTTCATTGACTCTGTATGGTTATGGTGTTTTGAAACTGTCTGATTGACATTTGTAATTCAATAAAATAAAAATAAATGGAAAGAAAAATATAAATAAATAAAATGTACATGATAATAAAGAAACTCATGAGCAAAAAAAAATTTATTAGAAGGAGTAATAATACAGATAAATTCAAGATATTCCAACCATTCATATAAAGACTAAGAAAATTAAAAATAAAAATGACATTAATGTGGTAATACATAGGTACTACAGGAAAATGTAAAATTAAACATCAAAAATTCAAAATTTGTGCAAGAATGGAATTTTTTATTAGTGGTACTGAGAGTGGGGTTATCACTGTAATATTGCCTGGCCACATGACTGAAAAATATTTGTTATTAATTTGGAAATGTTTTGAGAGACTGGCAAAATAGACATCCCTCATATGCTGTAAACTATATTGGAAACTCTGATTGGAGCCTAGAAAATCAGAGTTCTGATGGAAATGCTGCCAGTTAAGATGAAACTCGAAGCTTCAATTGAAAATTGCATTGGCTGCTGGATTCAGGTGCTTTGGCAAAATTTTAGTCTGGATTTTTCTTATGTTTGGAGATATCAGCTGGGTGGATTAATAAAAATTTCAGTGCAATCTACTATTGGGAAAGCGTCATAGTTACTGTTGAAAGCTTTTGGCCAGATCTGTGCTTGAAATTAAGAATAAAGAGTCAATCAGGCAATATGAAACATTTGTCAGATGAGTGGCTATAGCAGACCTTTGATTGCAAGGATGAAACAGAGGACAATGTTGTTAAGAACAGAACAATGCAAACGTTAATGGAAACTTTTCACCTAAAGATGAGTGAATTTAAATTATAGGAGATCCCTGTTTTTTATTCTTTTCATACATTGTAAACTGTTAATGGAAAATAGAGACAGTGATTATAACAATTCTTCTAATTTTTATGTTGTCTTTATATGTTTTTAATCATGTTAATTAAAGTATTACGTTTTAACCTCAAAAAAAAAAGGAAACAATAAACCCCCACATCAAAGAGAAAAAAAAAAAAAAAGACCACCCTGGAAATAGGGAGGACCAGATCAACAGGCTTATTAGAGGGATGAACTAAGGTATCTACCATGGTGTTTTTATGATTTGGTCAGTTAATAAAGTATCTACTTCAAAAGTTAAAAAAATAAAACATTTATTTGTGTGTATGCACAGTATAGCTTGGACAATTGTGCTCCGATTTCTGCTGGTCTATTGAAAGGAGCAGTTAATGCTTATTTTTTTCTTCTCTTTTAAATTTCTTATAACTTTTCTTTTACATGCCATGCTTATATCTGATGAGCTCAGCAATTAATTTGAAGACAACATTATGCAATATAATAACCACTGTTCAATTTCTATTTTATTTAGTGAAATTCTGTATTGTTTCTTTTTTCTTTTTTAGTGTATTTGGTACAAGGTCTCACCACACAGCTCGGACTCATAGAGTTCCTCCTGTTTCAGCCTCCCCAGAGCTGGGATTACAGAGGTTCACCACCACACTCAGTTTTGGCAGCCAGCAAGGCACACCCAGGGTGGGGTCAGCATGGCATGCAGCACCGGGGATCAAATCCTGGTCCTCATGCTTGCCAGGCAGGAACTTAGACTGCTAAGGTATCTCCCCTGCCCTCTGTATCATTTCTAGTTTTTTTCACTATGTTTTGTCTTCTCTATAAAATAAAATAAAAAAAAAAGAATATGTGGGCAGTTATGCACCTGTAAGCTTCAAGATGAAGCATTTACTCTTTTTGTTCAATTTTTATTTTTATCAGTACAGCTCTGTAGTACATAAGGATCACATTCCTCGGGAGAATCAGTGCATGTGTATAAACACAGCTCATTTCTTTTTTCATCCCTTTCTCCTTCCCTCTTTCTCCCTGCCTCCCTCCATCTCTCAGCTGCCTTTCCATTTGCAAAAGAACTATTTCAATACTCCTCATTATATATCTTTCATTTTACCCTTAATTTATATTTTGAGTTTCTCTGCTATATTTCACTTAACACAGTCTCAAGGAATTTATTTTTAAAACACACCTTGGACAGATGTTTACCATTGTGTTGGCAAATGAGTAATAAAACATTTGGGGTTAGGAAAACTACATGGAAAGATTTTTAATTCCTCTGTTCTTAAGGTAGACTTCACTACTCTCAACTTTTACACACAGACATTGTGAATAAACTGACCACACATTTTGTAGGTTACCCATTCACCTTGAATAAGTGAAGAGACCGTATCATACGAGGCTCCCAGAATCAGAAATTTGGGCCAGAATATAAACTTTTCTATATCTGTACTATAGCAATCATTTTAACAAAAATATTTCTCCTTAAAATTTAGAGAAAGACTGCTTTTAAACAGTATGAGGTAGACTGGAAATATATCAAACAAGATTGGAATTAGTTTCCTTAGGAGTAACTTTCAGTTCCAAAGGGGCAACTAAATGTAGTTCATGCCATCCACTTCAATGTATGTACTGCCTATTATTCATATTATTTTTATTTAATTTTTATTTTTTTTATTTGTTTAATTTTTATAAACACAGATTGGTTGTGTATATTAGTGTTCAGTGTGATATTCCAACACATGCCTGAAGTGTGATAAAATCCACCCCCTGTCAATACTCCCTCCCCTCACTGCAATTATTTTTAATAGTGTGGACTCTCTGAGCATTCACAACAGGGCACTCCATTTACTTCTAAGATGGTACCCCACCAGGTTGTGTTAGGATGATGCTTATTGGGGAGCTAAAGGTGCTCCCCAATGGATTTGAAGTGATTCCATTTTCTCCACAACATGCTCAGATGGAGTCAGGACAAGCAGTTTAGAATTTGACTGCAAAAGCCACTGAAGGAATGTTTTGTTGATATGATGTTGTTGGAGTCTATTACAAAATATTCTCAACAATTGAAATTTGCTTATAACTGTTACGTGAATTCTTCCTTGTAAATCCTCTAGTTCTTATGAGTCATAGAGAAGTAACAGTCTGTTTCTCAACATTTGTAATAGTATTTGTTTGCCACAAGCCAAGCTGGTTTTGAAAAGTGTGTGCTAAAGAGTCTGACTCAGAGCATTTTGAGATGCTGAAGTATCATAATTACACTCTAGATGATAGATAGATAGATAGATAGATAGATAGATAGATAGATAGATAGATAGATAGTTCTTCCAGGTGTGGTAGTGCATGCCTGTAATCCCAGCCCTCTGAAGAATGAGCCAGGTGGTTTATCATGAGTTCAAAGCCAGCCTGAACTATATAGCTAGATTCTGTTGCAAATATATATATACATATATAGTTTCATACCCACATCACAGGTCATGTTTTGCATACAAAATTGCAGATACATCATCTATGATATTAACTCCTGACAATGTAATAAAAGTTCTTTAGTATCATGTTTTTCTTAATGTAATATTATGTTGCTTTTATAGTGTCCACAAACCAATAAACGTTTTCAACCATTTTACTTCGGAGCATGCTATATCTGTTCACCACACTAAAACATTTGGGAAAAACTCAGGAAAAGTACAGAAATAAAATTGCTAACATCCAGTTATAAAAAGTTGTCTCAATTTTAAAAGCTTTAATTAGAAGAGGAAAGGTAACTGGAGGTAAAGCTTACTGAATTAGCCAATTTATATTGCTATTATAACTTGCTTGTCCTCTTTGTGGAAAATAGATTATGAAAAAGATGCAATTTTGTTCTACAGAACCATGGAGAAGGAAAGCATAGTGCTTTATGTAGCCGCTTAAGATTCGTGGGCACTTTAATAAATTCAAGAATTTTTTTTAAAAATTCAAAAATGTTTTAAACCTAACAATTTGCCTGCATCTTTTTAGTCCGTGCTGTAAGCATATATGGGGGAGGAGTGGGGGCTCGGTTCGGTTCGGTTAGGTTCGGTTTGGTTTGGTTTAAATTTTTGCCCTATTTCCTAATTTCACTGGAAGTGTGAGATTGTATTTCGGCCACCAGGTGTCAGTCCACGGTAACCTGAGCCTCCAAAGGCTTTACTAGTGCGTGGGAAAAGTTGAGGATCACAAAAAAGACAAGCACAACTGAAACCACCAACGTCCTTGGCTCCCAAGCTATGAGTCAAGAGTGAGCACGGAAAACGCGGCTGAGCGTGTTTTCCTTTGCGCTGTTCATCTGGCAGTTCTGGGAATGTGGTCCATGAAATCCCTAGATGTTGCAATGCAGGTCTGGACACCCCTCCGCGCCAGGATCCAGCCTCTGGTTCTCTCTCAACTTTAAAACCGACTCTGCTGTGAGTTTGGATCCCTGGGCTGGGCCATGATATGGAAAGATGCCCGCAGTCACCGGGGAGCAGCAAAGAAGCCGTGTGGGGCTCGACTTGCTTAGCCGGGAGGGTGGGCTCTGTGAAGTTTGGGGTACAGCACTGGCACAATCCGGGGTCCAAGTCACTCTCAGAGGCTGACCCGGATTCCTCGCCTGTGAACACCCCGCAGAGGCGGGGCTGGGCTCGCAGGGAGCTCGGGAAAGCGGGTCGCTGCGCTCCAGGGCGGTGCGCGTGGAGCGTGACGGGGGCGTGTCGGACCCCGGGCCCGCGCTGAGCCGGACTTCGGGACAGCGGCCAGGGGCTGCGGCTGGGGGCCGGGCCTTCGCGGGGCACCGCCTGGAGGCGGGGCGGGGCGGGGCGGGGCGGGGCGGGGGCCCGGGGCCCGGGGCCCGCGGGGTCGGGCTCGGTGACTCCGCAGACTGCGCCCGACCGAAGCGGTCCTGTCCGCGAGGAGCGAGGAGCGGGTGAGTGCGCCGCGGGCCGCGCGGGTCCGGCAGGGAGCTCCTGGGCCACGGCCCGCACCCCCCGGCGTCCGGGTCGCACAGCCAGAGGAAGGCGGAGCCGGCAGGTGATGCAAGCGTGCGCTGGTCGGGGAGAGGCTCCCTGGCAGGTTTCCCAGGTTGGCCAAAGCAGCACGAGTTTGCATCGCGTGAATGAATGATGAGCACCTAGTATTTAGAATAACGCGACGTGGGTCTTCAGATTTCCTGCGAAAAGGAAATTTTCTTTATGTCCTTAGAACACAGGCCCTGCTTTTCCGGCGTCTGGGCAGGGTTCCAGTTCTCTCCAAAGTAGTCAAGGCTTAAATCCACCAAAAGGGATTTAGGATTTATGAACATTTCGAAAGGTCTTACTTTGTGTTCTTTGTAAGTAAACAAAAAAAAAAAAAAAAGTTTCCTTCCACATCTTGACATTTAATATAAAAAGTTCATTCATTCAGCATGAATGCTGGAGTGCAGAGGGAAAGCGATGCTTTAAAAAAAAAAAAAAAAAAAAACAGCACAGTGAAATAAACTGTCCTCCATGGAGTGAACTGTGGAAAAGCGGAAGGCGAGTATGGGCCTGGAAAGTCTAGAAGCCTGGGAACCCAGCGCAACCACAGTGTAGCCCAGTCACTGGTTTTCTTCTTAGCTTCAACGTTGGCCATAAACATGAGTCAGTTGGGATGTGTCAGTATTTAGCAGGAACACCAGGCCTGCTGTCCTGCTACAGAAAAACTTGTCACATCAGAAATGATCTAGATTTTTAGTGGGGAAAAGAGTTAAAGCACGTTGGATGGAATTCTGCAGTTCTAACAACAATGTGCAGTTTCCTGTCAGTTTGTGCCTAGTTTTAAGAAAAAAAAATTAGTGTACTACTTGTTAGATGTTTTGACTACTGTCTGATGGAAACCAAATTATATTACGTGATTGTTATCTTATTTTCATGGTTTCTGTGCACAAAGTCGATCGTGGCCACATGGACAAAGCTCTCCTTCATTGCTGCACACAGGTGTTGCACTTCAGGTTGTCTGCATTCCACAGACTAGCTGTTGTCCCGCACCAGACAGGGGCTGAAAACATTCTCAGAGCTGCTCAGTCTGCCCTGGGTCAGTCTGCAAACACACCAACTTGTAGGTGTTCCAGGGCTAGTATAGAAGAGAGCATTCACTGTGTTTCTCTGTTTTCTTTCCTGTATGGGGTACATTACCACATCTGCAGCCACTTGAAATGTTTGCCTTCTAGACTTAAAGGTTTTTGAGAACAGAGGTTTTACCTTGTTTAGCATTGTATTCCCACTGTTCGACATCATTACTCACAATATAGTTAGGCCTCCTTTTTTTTTTTTTTTTTTTTTGAGACAGGGTCTCACTATGCAGTTCAGGCTGGCCTTAAGCTCACTTTGTAGCTCAGGCTGGTCTCGAACTCACAACAATCCTCCTGCCTCCGCCTCCCGAGTGCTGGGATTACAGGCATGCGCCACCATGCCCGGCTCTCCTTTTTATTTTTCAATACCAGGGGTTGAACTCAGGACCTTGTGCTTGCCAGGCAGGTGCTTACGCCACTGAGCTAACTCCCTGCCCAATTGTCCACAATATAGTCAGTTAATTAATATTGAATAAATATAGATGTATATATTAATTTCTTTGGCATACTGAAACTCACAGAATTAAAACATCCTTTAAGTATATATAGGGAATTATTCCATGTGTTTGATTACAGTAGATGATGTTCTATCCCCTACTCTCCCAAATTATTCTGTTTATAATGTTAGGGAACTTAACAGATGACATAATATAATGCCTCCTGAGGGTAGAATGTCACCCCCTCCAGAGCAGGCCTGAAGTCTCAGTTCTCTTTTTAGTATTGTGGATTTAGAATTAAAATCCACAAGTACTTGATGATTGGGATGTGCTCTGCCCAGAATTCTCCCAAAACCAATTCACATTAATTCACAAAAAGGGAGTGTGAAATTAAGGAACACAGGGTCTGGTAAGAAGGCTTCTAAATACTCAGAGTGCACTGCCAGAGTTCATCTGTCTGTCTTCATTTCTTATTCAGCTTCTCTCTTATGGCTTTGAAAAACCATATACTTCTCATGCTTTTTCAACTAATAGGTTAAAGGTATTTCTTTTTCTATTCTACTTCTAGGTATAAAAATCAAAGAAAAACTCACTGATCAGCTAGGGTTATGTGTCTCCCCTAAGCCTATCACAGTGATCTGGGAAGTAGAAAACTCTAGCTGGCAATAGTTTACTATAATTGGCAACTTCCTGGAACTGTACTAGATGGAAGAAGGGCATTTCTCCAAAAAAAATTTTTTTTAAAAGTTCAGCAAAAATATGAACAAACCAAAACAACAAACAAAAAAATAATTTTTCTAGAATGCTTATAATCAGAATTATTTGGGGTTTGTTTTGCTTTTTGTTTTTAATTTTGGTATATATCATGTTCACATGAAATATCTTGAGGAAGAGATCCCAGGTTAAACATAAATTCTGTTCAAGTTTTGTGTATGCCTTAAGCACATGGTCTTAAGATAATTTCATACAATATTCTTGGCACACCTGTAATTTGGCTGTAACTCATCACTCAACATCAGGCCTGAAATTTTCCCCTTGTTACATCATATCAGTGCTCATAAATGCTGAGACTTTCAGAGCGTTTCAGATTTGGAGTTTATAGATTGGGGCCTTTCACCCCAAATAATCATCATCATTGTGAACGTCCTGAAATTCCAAAACAGATGATGTTCCAGATATGAATATCAAAATGCACCTTAACAAGGAAAATGTTGGTATTTTATAAAGGTTGTTGTTCTTTGAGAATATCTGATCTTTAAAACTTGGAAAATGTTAAAGTGTATTAAATTATTCCCAGAAACAAGATCCACTTAGGAAATTCAAAACTACTTGAAATGCTCTGCATTGATATGAACTGTTTTTCTCACCAAATTTCACAAGTTGGATAATAGTCCTCTGGAAATGAATTTAGGAATAACAAACACAGTGAATAATACTATGACATCATGTTTCTTGTCCCTAAAAGCAAAACATTTATACTGAGCTTAGATTAGGCCCCATGGAGATCAATAAATAATACATGCAAACTGGCATGTCAGTGATTGAGAACAACCCAACACCTAACTAGGAATGCACTTACCAACAAAGACAAATCTGTGCTCTGATGGGACAATGGCACTCCAAAAGTGGAAGATTTTAGTCCTTTGTGCCACAGTCAGGGTTCACCCTACTGATACTGTGTGTTCTATTCATTGTCTGAAACATAAGCACTTCCCCATAAAATAAGTTAAAGATTGCTTCAGATTGAAGCCACCCGCCAAAGTCTGTTAGGCATACAACTTCCTGAAGAGTAATTTCATATCAGCTACTGCTAACCTCCCTTAATACCATTGTTCCTCTCAGAAGATGGGTTTCTAATTCTCTTTACCTCTAGACAAGAACATGGAGTTAAATATTTTTAGAAAGGTAAGTCTAAGTTTTTTTGTATTTCTTACAGACAAATAATACATGCTTAGTTGGGCAAACAAAAGAATTTACTACTGACATGAGTTATATCGATGTGAATTTACATGTGAGTTTAAACATGTAAACTAGTCACTATCTGAACTTAATTGTATTTCTTTGTGGGGGGTGGGGGTGGTACCAAGGATCGAACTAGGGACCTTGTGCTTGCCAGGCAAGGAGGTGCTTAAGCCACTGAGCTATCACTTCAGCTGAATTTAATTGCATTTCATCTCTCACACTACTCTTTAAGTGAATAAATTATATCATTCTATGAAATGCTGTACTGTCATTATAAATAGTATATGCATATATATTCTATTTATATACATAAATAAGTGATTATTTTTATTTTTGTAGGTGGCTGACACCATATTGTTTCATAGAATTAATGGAGAACAGAAATGATATCCCAAACCAAGAAAATCTTTGGCAAATGAAGCCTAAAAGCCTAGAAGATGATGACTATTTGGTACAATAAAACATTCTTAATAATTAGAAATCTATAAGTGTGATTCAAATCCCATTCTGTATCTCCCAGTGCAAGAGCAACTTTCATCCTGTCTGCTGATTTATGTACTCACATTCACATCACTAATGTCATACTAAAAGGCAGGATGACGGATGTGAGAGAAAGACAGCTTTCTTTGTCAAAGACTTAGCCTGGATTTTTAACAAAATGGAAGAATTAGACCAGATGGCCTTCCAGGTCCTTCAGATTCTTTCTAATGGTCTGTGGTTCTGAGTTTAGAAAGAAAAAAAAAAGGCCATCAATTCCATATATCAGTAGTTTTAATAAGCAGGCACTGTGTGTGGAAGCTTACCAAAAGATCACCAACTAAATGGATGATTCACTGTTTAACCAATTGCATTCATTTTTCGATAAGTATCATTGGTCCCATTTCTGGTCAACCATGAAATTAAATGTTTCTTACCACAGTACTTGACCAAAAAAGTAGCAGAAAATTTTCATTGCAAACTCTTACCTTTCTGAGTTACTTTAGGGACAGACTTAATGAAAATTGTTTTACTTAGACTGGGTGTGGTGGCACGCACCTGTAGTCCCAGCACTTGGGAGGCTTAAAACAGGAGAACCACTACCAGGCTAATCTCTGTAGTAAGACCCTTCAGACCCTGTCCTAAATATAGGAAAAAAAAAAAAGAAAAGAAAATTATTTTACTAGTTTTAAAAGGAAAAATAATTAAGAAATTGCAAGCACATGCCTACCCAAAGAAATTGTGTGCATGAAACAAAATCATTTTCAGTTTTCAACTTAACTATCCCACTTGCAGTTCCATAATTCTTCACTCTTAACCAGAAAATTGATCTCATCAGATTATAGGTAGATTGTCTTATCATGGAAAGATGATAGAAGCTGTATCCTTCTAGATGAAGTAATTAGAAAAAGCATTGGCTATAACAGTGATTTATTACCTCAAGTATAATTTAAATGCCAGGAGAGGTCATTTTTAAACACTGAAGATTACAGACAACTGTGTGAATTATAATTTCTGTGCATAAAATGAAATGAAAATGATAATCACAGCCTTCATTTCAAGCATAAAAGTGTTCTGGCTTCATCTATAGTCACAAAGATAAGGGATAACATACTGAGTGAGAAGTGCATTTTGAGTCTTTTTTCCATTTAGCAGGGGAAATGATAGATTATTCAATGCAACCTGCTTTTGAATTGTTGACCACCTAGAAATGTAACTGGGCAAAGAAATATCACTTTCTCAGAAAATAGGTTATCTCTGGAATTTAGCTAGCTCTATAGCCTTTTGTACCTTCTGAGAGATATTTGTCTACCAGTAACTTAATCAAATGAGTTATTTTAGAACTTTAAAATTAAAATGGATGACTACATAATGTAAATTATGTTTTATCATGTATTAATGATAATATTATTCATGACCCTTTGTATTTGAACTAGTGAGGAATTGCTTCCTTAGTGATTTATAGAGTTATCCATGAAGCAATAAAAATATGATAAATCAAACACAACTACCCTAATTTTCAAATTTATTATTTTTACCAAAATTTGTAGACTGTGTGAAACTTTATTTTCCAATTCTGGCTTCCCAGTTCTTTATTCCATTATTGTGCATCTTCAAAATAGAATGGCCTAAGCTCTGATGGAGATATTTGCAGAATTTATTTCTTTTCTCTTAAAGACACATAAATAACAGGAATTAATGGAGAAGACCAAAATAGTTAAATGCACCTTTGGTTAGTGCTACGTAAACTATGCTGTCAGCTAACCAAATCCAAAAGCAAGTTTCCGAGTGCCCTGATCACTGGGAAGCACAATGGCTGAACAATGACAAATTAGATTAGGAAAAATACCATTGTCTTTTTGGTTTTAAGATGTTTCTTTCCTTTCCTTTTCTTTGTAGACTAAGGATGTAGAAGAGACCAGCATGCTGAAAAGACCTGTGCTTTTGCCTTTGCCACAAACTGCCTGTGTTAACGAATTTGATTGCCCCTTGGAACTTCAGCACAGACAGGAACTCTTTGTGAAGTGGCGCTTGCCAATTAAAATAGCTGCTGTTGTATCATCACTAACTTTTCTGTACACTGTCTTGAGGGAAATAATTCACCCATTAGTAACTTCCCATCAACAGTGTTTTTACAAAATTCCAATCCTGGTCATCAACAAAGTCTTGCCAATGGTTTCCATCACTCTCCTGGCCTTGGTTTACTTGCCAGGTGTGATTGCAGCAGTTGTACAGCTTCATAACGGAACCAAATATAAGAAATTTCCACCTTGGTTGGATAAGTGGCTGTTAACAAGAAAGCAATTTGGGCTTCTCAGTTTCTTTTTTGCTGTACTGCATGCAATTTATAGTCTATCTTATCCGATGAGACGATCCTATAGATACAAATTGCTAAACTGGGCATACCAACAGGTAAGATGATGTTGCTGATATTATTGAACTAAAAGCCTAAGTCACTTGACAAATTATTCCTCTCACTGTAATAATAGTACTCTAAACTCCTACTAAAACTATGTTGAGAAAGTAATCTACATTTTTTTAAATTTTATTATTCTTCACTGAGCTTCATTGTATAGCTGCACATTGAGGAATATATTCTAAGGTGAAAATGCAGGCATAAAAATCTACTTTGTTCATAGACCATTTCTGTCTTCTGTCACCTTCATGGAATTACTTTTTAATGGTAATAATTCTTATCATCTGCTTCTTTACCACTTTACAGTTCTGTCCAAGTAAACCATCCGCTAATTACTACATAAGTAACAATTATAACATACATAGATAAATATGTGTACTTCATGCAGAGAAAAAGTGATATGGCCTCTCGCATTTCTCTTAGAGCAATGCATAAAACAATGAGAAAGTCATATATTTGTGCAGGTCTCTTTTTTTTGTTTTTTGGTGGAACTGGGGATTAAACTCAGGCCTTTGTGCTTGCCAGGCAAGTGCTTATTCCACTGAGCTCTCTCCCTGGCCCCTGCAGGTCTCCTTTGTTAGCAAGACCTCTGTAGTAAAGTAAGGGGATTCATGTGTCTTTGCATTTGTTTTTTCTTTTTTTAATCTTCTGTTAGGTTCAACAAAATAAAGAAGATGCTTGGATTGAGCATGATGTTTGGAGAATGGAGATATATGTGTCTCTAGGAATTGTGGGACTTGCAATACTGGCTCTGTTGGCTGTGACATCAATTCCATCTATCAGTGACTCTTTAACATGGAGAGAATTTCACTATATTCAGGTAAATGATACATACAAATAATTTTAGTCCCTCAGAGAGGTATATCTTTTTGAGCTTCTAACATAAAGTACATTGACTTTATCTCATAAAAAAGAACAAATGTTCTCAATAGTAAGCATTCTATACTTGTTCTACTTAATATTTTCTCTTCTCTGTTGCTTCTAAATAGAATGCATTTTGCAGACATAAATTAAAGACATTACTAAAGGAAAAATATTGTAACACTGAAATTTTTTAGACAATTGATTGCCCAATTAATAACTATAAATGTGATGTTTTAGGGATATCCATTTCTTACTACTTCCCCCAAAATAAAAATATTCTTATACATATCCCTAGATTTAGTCATCCCTTTAAGATACACAGCTTTATAGAGCTAGAAAAAAAAAAGTTTCTCCTTCAAATAAGGAGTTTTACTGAACCAAGGTATTCTAATATCTAATTTTGAAAGCTACTTTTTCCAGGTAATGTTTTAGATGGCTTACTCATTTGAAGATTCTAAACATTCCTGAAATTCAGAACTATATCAAATTTACTGAATCTATCTCCTAGGGGTAGATTACACTTAAAAAGTGTAGTGTAGTAGAATCCAGAAGAGTACTCATGCCTGGCAACATTCAAAAGACTCAACCTAATTCCATCATACCACTGCCAAAATTTTTCAAATTACATAAATTAACTTTTATGGGTAGACATCTTTGAAAATTTCCACAACATCAGAATTCTCCTCTATCCTTTGTACATGTTCATACTTGTTTCCAACAGACACTTTTCCTTGGCATCTGCTTAGGCTGGAAACTGTCTCTCCATCTGCATTATTCAAGTGTAGTTTAAAGATGGTACTACATTGTCCAAACAAAGTATTTATAAATACTTTTATGTTTGGCATTGTAGCCACTGGTGTTCTGCATTCTTCACGAAATCATCTCTCCTCACATTGCTCTGCTTGTCACACATATACTGAACACCATTTATTTACTTAAGTAGGGATTCAAGCATAGCATCTTGATGGCTGAGTCCATCTCACCGCACATACAATAGCTAGCTCACAGTAAGTACACAATACATGTGGGCTGAAATTAATCTTCAAGCAATCATACATTTTTTATTCACTAACCTAGAAAGTTTTCATTCACAGTTAAACAGATAATTACACTACAATTTACCTTGGAAACTAATACCTGAAAATAGAAAGTTAACTATTTGATAGTATTCACTGGAGCTAAAGAGTACAGTGGAATGATTGTGAGTTAGATTGATTTTGGCAAGCCAATCATTACTTCAAGTAAAATGAACAGAAGCCAAAGGTTATCTAGAAAAGCTTTTGTCAAAATGCTATGAAATTACATAAGTGAACAACTATTTGTAATCAACTTTTCTCTATGATGCCAAAGTATTGCAATGCAAGTTGAAATTTTTCTTCGCATTGCTAGATTTCTATTTTCTTCAAACATTGGAACCATTTCCAGTATTTTTCCATCTTAGCAGAATGCGTGACTTTTAAAAATTATAGTCCAAGTTCACTCACTTCACTGTTCGTTTACCAAAGTCAGTAGGAATTGCATTCCTTGCTGTCACCATGGATAAAAATCACTGAAGGCAAACTGACCTTTGCAGTGACTTTTGGTCAGTCTACCAATTCATATTGAGCATGCATTACATGCAGAAAACCATGTTAATTTTGCAGAAACTGTGTGATGGGTAAGATACAGTTCCTGATTTTAGGAACTGATGCCCATTGATAGAATTATAGCACATATACATGAGATAAGCAACCAAAATAAATATAAAAGAAGCAAGCAAAATGGCAGAGAAAAGAAAAATAGGACTGTTGATCACCTGATACTAAAAAATAATTATGAATTTTCTCAATTTAGCTTGGAGACAAAAACACCACTCAAAAGCAAAATTGTAAGAGAGGAAAAATATGAATGGACATTGTTGAGAATTGTTTTAGGGAAAGAATCCTAAATGAATGAAAAGATTTCCAAGCAACAGAACAGATCCAAATGAGCTAGAATAGAATAAATTCTTATTGAACCAATCCTAATTGAGATAACATTTCTTTTATTTTGCAGAGCAACCTTGGAATTGTTTCCCTCCTACTGGGCACAATGCATGCGTTGATTTTTGCCTGGAATAAATGGATAGATACAAATCAATTTGTGTGGTATATGCCTCCAACTTTTATGATAGCTGTTTTCCTTCCAATCATTGTCCTTGTATGGAAAATTATTCTGTTCCTGCCATGCTTGAGAAAGAAGATACTGAAGATTAGACGTGGTTGGGAAAATGTCACCAAAACTAACAAAACAGAGATGTCCTCTCATTTATAGTGTTGCTATTCTGCCTATATCCACCTTTGTTTAGTATTGATCTATTTTACCACTAACATCTCAAATTTGTATTTGTTAATAAAATGACTATTTGAGAATCTTAATGTATCTATTCATTTATGTATAATATGTCTGAAATCTATGTACTTCCTTGCAGATTTGATTCAAACCCTGAAGAAATTACTTATGTTTAGTACATTTTCTGTTTTTTAATTAACCTAAACAGAGCATCTGATTTGTTAGACCATATGGCATTATAAACAATAAAAGACCTTGAAGTTCCAACGCATTGCACAGACATCATAGCCATGAAAAAAAGATATCCAAATCTATGATACACTCTCTGCATGATTAATGGCTTTCTATTGTGCTTAAAATTCTATTGTATTGAAAACTTATTAGAATTTTAGTTGCACATATTTATAGGATAAAGTGTGATAATAGTGTGCATAATGATTAAATCAGGACAGTTAGCAATTCTATATCATTTTTTTAATTTTGGCTAGCACCTAATAAATGTACATGTGTATGAGATACAGTGGCATACTCTGGATCTGAAATGTCTTCCAAAAGCTTCATATGGTGCATTTAGAAAATGATTGAATCACAGGAATGTCATACTCTTCAGGGCTAATCCACTAACAAATCCATGATGAAACAGGCTGTGAAAAGTTGGGGTCTGGTCAGAAGAGATGAATCACTTGGGCATGAAAGGTCTTTTCGCCCTTCTCTGCTTCTTGGCAGCTTTCCTCTGCCAGATGTTTCTACCATATCCTTCCTGCTTTGAAGGAAGTCCAACTGAGTCTGCACTGAATTCTCTAAAATCCATGAGCTAAAATACATTTCTCCTTCTTTGAGCTGTAGATGTGAGGAATTTTGCCTCAGCAATGAGGAAAGTGACTAGGACATACAAGATGAGGATTGTTAGAGAATTTGTATTGTGACGTAACCAAGTTGTACCCACTGGGATTCATATTTCAAAAACATACTTTGTCTACACAAGTAAATCAACAGAGTAACATCAAAGCAAAACAAACTCAGCCAGAAATAAAAGGTACATTTAATAATCCCTACTTGAGTTATATACAGCTCAATTGGACTAAGTTTAACACCATGGCAAAAACATGCCATCTACCAGTTCCTAAAAAACAAACCATACAAGTGTCATAACTGACTAACCCAGCTCTATACTTTGGTGATTTCTCATAGCTAGCAGAAGTAATCATAAGCCTTATATTTTACAGAGGTAGACCATATATTATTATTTCAAAAAGAACAATAGTTAATGGCATAAATTAGAAAAAGGAATTAGCACACCTATGGAGAGAGTCCAGCTTATTTTCTTGTCTATTACAAAGAATAAATAGGCATTATTACATGAAGGTGGTAAAGAAGCCCTCAGGTACACATTTGAGGGGTACACTCTTGGAGTTTAAGCACAGAGACACATTTGCAGATAATGAAGAAAGGAGTAGAGAGCAGGAGATGGCAAACAATGGTGCCTTTCAGAAGCCATCATAAGAGAACAATGTCCTGCAAGTGTTAAGCAGATTCAAGATGAGGCCCTATGAGACCACCTGACATAGCACACTGTTATCGCCAGCTCTGAGTGCAGCCATCAAGTGCCTGCGCTCTCCACAGCAAGGTGCCAGCTTCTCCATTGCTGGGAAGGAGAAATCGAGTTCCAAACTTCCTGGTAAGAAACATCAAAGAAGTTGCAGCTTAGAAGCAGTGTTCCAACTAGAAATAGATCCTCACTGAAATTTTCAGGGAAAACAATTGAGTTCTGGCTTGGTTATTGAGGCCCTATCTCTGTTAACCATGATAATGATAACAGGCCTATTCTGAAACACAAACTATACCTCTTTGGTAATCTCCAGTAATAAGAGAAAGAGATTCTACAAGGGCCTTACAAAAAAGGCCCAAAACATCTGCATGGTTTATATGCAAATTAGTTTTAAACTCACTCTTTGGATCTAAAGCTCTTCTAAAGTTTTCCACCAGAAAAGAAGCTTCATGCCTATAACATAAGCAGTTGAGTTTAACCTCACTATCTGTCTGAATATCAAGGATCCTAGACATAACGTGAAACATAACATGCTAAGCTATAAAAGGCTCAAGTCAACAACTTCTGACATTGCCAGTCCTACAGATAACCCACTACTGTTATGGACTACTGGACTATATCAAATTATTTTGCTGAATTCACACACTTACAATATTTAAATAGCAACAGAACACCCATCTCTGACAAAACTAAACAAAAAAAGGGGATATAAATGAAGGACCATTTTGTATCTGTGTATACAAAATAGGATAGATATACAGGTACTTTCTCTTAATTCAATGAGAAGAAAGGTTTGTACTAATGGTGTTTCAACAGGATATTATGTTTCCATCTTATACTATGAATAACTACTACAAAGACATCAATATGCAATGTATTAGTCATTGAAACTGTTCACCTACCCTGTTTTGAAACTGTCTCATTGCTATTTGTTTCTCAATAAAATTTATTTTAAAAAGTAAATTTTTTTCCAATCGTGCGGTTAGTATTGTTATAGGCAGAAGAGAACAACACATGTTTTCTTAAAAAGAATGAATAGTTAGGAATAAGCCTGGATTTACTTTTACTCAAGCAACATCTAAAAGTACCTCCTATATACCAGGCCAGTGGCAGATAGAAAACATACAAAACAGAGATGACCTAGGCTCTACTTTCAGTCTCACAGAAAAGAAAAATTTTAATAGAGCAGTGGATCTTGAGTTTACCAGCATTGCTAAGGCCAGAATGACTAGCTCTGCGCTGAAAGATAAAGACAGAAATTAGTTCAGGAAATGAATTAGTTCAGGAAAACAGAAACTATTTAAGTTGGATGTTAAAAGCATAAATAGGAGTCTTTCAGTGAAAATGGGAGGGTAGGTATAAGGCAATATGTTAGGAAATCTAATTCAGACGAATAGCTGGAACAGAGTTTGAGGAAGAAATGCCACCTTAGGTTAAAAAAAGGCCAGCTATACTGTCCAAGTAATTGCATAACATGAAACTATGTCTGTACTTTGTCCTTTGGGACCAAGAAGTTACTGAACACTTTATACAGAGGTTTAACATCATCAGTTGCATTTTAGAAATATCTAACTGTAGACTCCAAGAAGTGAATTTGATGATGAGAGCCAAAGGATAAAAACAAGTTGGAAACTTTTTAGAATATTTAAGAAGACAACTGCAATATCCCAGGACAGAGACAATAGATTCTCAAATGAAGATCATAAAAGAAGCAAGCTAAAGAACAATGAGGAAAGGAAGGTATTTAGGGTGGGATGTCTGTGATTATTTTTGTTTGAGTGACATACAAAAAAACATTATAAGGGCCGCCCAGATAGCACAGCAGATTAAAACACTTGCTTAGGCAGATGCAGAGGTTTTGATCCCTGGGCCTGCAGTGCCGGCCCCGCCCTCAGGATGCGCTGAAATGGCAATTGAGACAGGGCATGGTGGTGCAGGCCTATAATTCCAGCCCTTAATAGGAGGATCACTATGAGTCCAGTCTGTGTATGAGACCCTGTAGACCCTGTACTAAATATATTTTTTTAAAAAAAGTAAATGTTATGATGCATTTTACAGAAGAAATAACTTTTTCAACAGAAAAGAAACAAAGAAGTTCAAGGGGTACATTCTGTACATTGCATGATGTTCACTAAAAACTCAGTTGCTATGGGATGGTGTGGTGTTTCATTTTGTTGAGTTTTTTTATACAAATAAAACTGTGAAAAAGCATGCAATGGGAAGGAAAACAAAGTGCTGTGCTGCTGCTTTGATAAGATACATTTTAGCATAGTCGTGGAGGATGTCACAGGTTTTTCCCCACAGCAGGACCAGTGCCTGGACATTGCTGGCCAAGCCCAGCACAGCTCTCTTTTCCTGGCTAAACATCTTTCCGGTCAGATCAGTGTCTCCTGGGGTTCATTTCATCAACCAATTCCTCAATGGGGACCTAATAATTTTGCATTTAAAAATAATTACTAAATTGTGCATTTACTGTTTTAACAGCAACATATATATGTTTTTAAGATGAGAAATTATGATTCTAATGATTTTCAGGTCACAGACTACATTTTTGAGAAAGCCTGTAAGAAATGAGGGCCTCTTCAAATGTAATCCACAAAACTAAACATAAAAATTAATAATGAAACTGTAATTTTCCTGGATACCACTAATTCTAAAACTTTTTCCTGGAAAGCAAACAAGTTATAGTAGCTCCGAAAGGAATTAGAATTTTTCAGTATGGATTTAATGTTGTTTTACTTAGCAGAAAGTCCTCTTTCATCAGGTCTATTTTCCCAGATATTTTCAAGAGTCCCTCTGAAAAGGTTATTCCATCTTTTGTTTCTTGAAAATAATCTTGTGTTGAATAATTAGTAAAGCACTGACCATTGCATTGTGACCTGAAATTGAAGTCCAGTACCTTGGCCTTTGCTATTTCTCCCCCTGTAGCTCCTCAGGGGTTCTCACCATTACTGCTGATGAGTGTGTCATGCTGCCAGAATTAGTCATGGCTGCCCATTTTAACAGTGCCAAGAACAACTTGCCAGTTTCTGCAGTTTTGAAATTACTGAAGTGGAAGAGAATGATGAGGTTACATGAATGTTCTAAGCTCTCCCCTGGAGGCATAACCCCTCTGCAATGAGGCTTCCTTCAGCACATTTTTGTATTCCTAAACAACACTGAAGTGCAAATACTAAAGTTGCAGTGGTGAAGAATCTGCTGAGCTCAGAATCAAGACTCCCCTGCTCCTCAACTGGATTAAGAAGGACCTGGACCCAATCTTCTGAGATCCAGAGAAGTCAGAAACTGAATGTATGGTCACTGATGGCCATGTTACAGTGACTGGCACATGCCAAGCATATGACTTTGAGAAATGGTGTCAAACATACCCTCATTTTAGTTTTGTTTTTTGTTTTTATTTAGTGCATGTTTGTGGTACACAGTTATCCTACTTATTGTTGAGGAAAAATAATTGACACCCAAAGCTAAATAAAAAGTTTATTTGGATTACAATTCCTAGAGGTTTCAGTACTTAGTTGGTTGGCTCCAAGGCGGGGTGGCACATGGCAGAGGGACATCTCAGAGGAGACACAGTCCATAGCATCCAGAAGGCAAAAGCCAATGAGGCAACAAGGAACAAGCACAGCTCTTTCTATCCCTTATGTCATATTCACATTACTCAGGGCAGGTAGCACTCACACCCTTAACCCCCGTCCCTTGAGCCTAGCAATGTACCATGAATCAATCCCACTCTCACATACTAGATACAGCCACTTTTGAAAAAGCGCCATCTGGCCACATAAGATTTTGTGGGGACATCTAGAAATAAGCCATAACGATAATGGGCACATTCATTGTGGGGCTGGCTGAAAGTATGTAACACATCTCAATTATTTGTTTACCTTTTCCTTTCTCTCCATTTTAAACTTTTTTTGCAAGCATCACATTCACTTATTTTATGAGTCCTTATCTAGTTCATTATCATAAATAAAGATCATATCCATTAGGTTTTTTACTAGAGAAACAGATATAACACAAGAGGTATGAATGTATAAGATTGGCTTACAACGGTCAGCCTTAGAGTCAGATGAGAAAGTGTGCACACTGGAGACCGAACGATTCAGTCCAAGGTCTGGAGCTCACTGTGGCGTTCTGTGTAAGTCTAGTCAGAAGGTCAATAGGTCTGTTGCAGGAGGCTGATGAGTCTGCACCAGATGGCTGAAGGATCCAAGGCAGAGGCCATGAGTCTGGGCGTGGTGGCGCGTGCCTGTAATCCCAGCCCTAGGGAGGCAGGAAGCAGGAGGATCACTGTGAATGTGGGCTGCATAGTGAGACCCTGTCAAAAAAAAAAAACCCAAGACAGAGGCCGAAGAGTCTGCACTAGAAGCCAGGAAACAAAGTCCAAGCTGATTTCAAAGACTGGAGCTCCTCGGAGGAAATGGAACTCTCCATCCTTCCTCAATTCCCTTTTGTATCCTTTAAGTGATGAGTCACTCTAGGGTGGGGCCATCACGCCCTAAAGTGTAGAATTGCTGAGCCGATTTAGTTAAACTTTTAATTTCCCAGTTGGCACAGTTGACCAACTGCTACACAGATTAACAGCCAGACCAACAGGCCCAAAAGTATTTTTAAAAAACACATAAGATAATTATGTCAAATCAATGTGCTCTTTTAAAGACATTGTCTATGTTGGATTACAATTTACATTTTCTCTCTCTTTTTTCCCAACTGTCTTTTATTTTGTACTTTATTTATATGTTAGGCTTCTCATATTAGAGAAATCACATGATCTTCAAATGTATGTGTCTTATTTACTTCATTTAACAATATATATTCAAGGTTCATCCATTTTCCTGTGAATGACTCAGGTTTATCCTTCTTTACAGAAGAATAGCACCCCTCTTTGTATCAATATCGTATTTTCTTTATCCATTCATTTGTTGAGGGATAAGGCTGCTTCCAAGATTTAGCTGTTATGAATTCCCCTGTTCAAAACATTGGTGTGCATAGATCACAGTAATCTGATCTTTAACTCCTTCAGGAACATACCTAGAAAGGGAACAGCTGGATCAAATGGAACTCCTAGTTTTAGTTTTTTGAGGAACTTCTGTACTGACTTCCACAATGGTTGTATCAGTTTATGCTTTCACCAAAGAAAAGGGGTTCCTTTTTCTCCATAGCCTAACCAAAATTTGTTACTGGTTGATTTCCTGGCGGTAGCCATTCTTTCTGGTGTGAGATGGAATCTCAGTGTTGTTTCAATTTGTATTTCTTGATTGGCCAGCAAAGTTGAACATGTTTTCATGTAGCTATTGGCTCTTTTGCACTTCTTCATTTGAGAAGGGTCTGTTCATTGCAGAGGCTCATTTTTTGATTGGGCCTTTACATTTAGGAAAAATATTTTGTGGTCTTTGTTCTTTGTTTATTTTAGATATAATGCTTTGAGGAGTAACTGGGGAAAAAAAGTCCCCATGTCTTCATTCTATTGGCAGTTTCTTTTGCTGTACAGAAGCTTTGTAATTTCATGTGATCCCATTTATTGATTCACAGTATTATTTCTTGTGTGATTCAGATTATATTCAAAAAGTCTTTGCCTGTACCTATGTGTTCAAGAGTTTTACCTATTTCACTTTTGAGCCAGTTAAGGGCTTTTCTTTCAGTATTTAGATTTGTGATCCATTTTGATTTTAGGTTAGTGCATGGTGAAAGACATGGGTCTAGACTCAACCGTCAGCCAGTTTTCCTAGCACTATTTGTTGAAAAGGCTATCTTTTTCTCCAGTGAAAGTATTTGACCCCTTTGTAAAAGATCAGGTAGATGAATATACCTGAACTTGTTTCTATTCCATTGAACCCTGAGTCTATTTTAGCCAATGCCATGCTGTTTATATCACTGTAGCTTTGCAGTATAATTTGAAGTCCAGGATGGTGATGCTCTTTGTTTTTCCCTTGCTGTTTTTGCTACTTTGGATCTTCTCTGGTCTCCTATGAATTTTATGATTGCTTTCTCTATAATGTTGAGAGAAATGCTATTGGTATTCTGGTTGGGATTGCATTAAATCTGTAAAACAATTTTAGAAATATAGTAATTTTGACTATACTGCTAGCCAGGAATGAAAGATGTTTTTCTATTTTCTGCTGTCCTCTTCAATTTCTTTTTTCAGAGTATTCATACCCTTGTAAATCAAAATTCTATTATTATGAAAGGTAAAAATTAATGTATACAGTGGAATAAACAGGGCCAAAGCTTGAGGGATGAGTTTATTTGTTAGCAAAATCTCTAACAAAAGCCCAGCATACAATGAAGGTCAAAGTTGAACTGGGCAAGCACAATCAGGAGCATGGCTATTTTATTACTTCTTCCTTCCTGTTCACAGATTTGTAACAATGAAGGCACCACATTCTCCAAATTTGGCAAGTAGGATAACAGCTGAGAACCAAAATGTTAAATAGTTCTCATATACTTATGTTTTTAATTCATTATTTGAGTTGATTTTTGCACAGGTTAAGAGCTAGGAATCAAGTTTCAATCTCCTTTAGACAGACATATTCTGGCATCATTTATTAAAGATGCTATCCTTCCTCCAGCACATTTTTGGTGCCTTTGTTGAGAATCAGAGAATAACCTGATCTGGAGTAGAGGTTTGCAGAGACCAGCTATTCAGCAAAATCAGCCTAGTGGCCAGCCACCTTATTGTCCATATATATGAAAGAATACAGAGGAACAGAGGTGAAGGTCCTTTGGTCTGGGACATATAGCTTTCATGAGGAGAAACTGTGCCTTTCACATAGGAGATAGGAGATTAATCTCTCAACCTATTCCACACTCCACTCAAAATGAATCTGATTGGATTTTCAACCCTTATACTTTTGCCTCACTTTCTGCCCTGCATTACATCCCCAAGCCTGCATCTACCTGATCTTTTTCCCCCTACTACCTAGAGAAAAATGTTATAACAGTTTTAGCGTTCTTTTTATGGCGCATAATGCGCTCATGCTAAGGAAAAAGTTTTCAGTCAGAAATGTCTTTATTTCATCTTCACTATTGCACAACATATTTTTAGATGTTCAGGTTGGCAGTTATTTTCTTTCAGACTCTGTGGAAAATGTTCTTGTTTTCAATGAAAGAACAAAATTCTCTTTCCCTCACTGTTGGGCTAGCCTGCTTTCTTGTCTAGATCACCAAGTGATCAATCTTGGCCTTCCTCCTACTTGCTCACTCAGAACGTCAAGAAGTTTTAGTGCTTTCTTTCTTTTTTTCTAGAACAAAGATAAGAAGCAATTAATTCTCTAGACCGTAGTAGTACAAAACAAGTATTTTAATATCATGTACGCTAATATTGGCGGCAAATAAGTAAGGATCCTAAGAAGATATTATGGCTTTAGGTCATTCGTGCTTTATAAAAATATGAAGGCATTAAAATATACAATAGAAAAAAATGAGGTCTCAATTATGTCTTGAGTTATAATACTGACTACAATCTCCAGATCTGTATTTTAAATTATTTTTATTAAAGTGTATAATTACATAGAATACTGAGTTTCACTGTGAAATTTTCACAATGTATATATACACTTTGGCCATATGCAATGTCCCATTACCTCCCTTATCTCTTCCAACCCTCCCACCCCTTTTTTTCCCTTATCCCTCCTCATTTCATCTTGTCTGTCTTTGTTTTTCCCCTGGATTCTACATATTCCAGAGGCATGTGATGCCTGTTTTGCTGGGTCTGGATTTTTTTATTTAATATGATGGTCTCCATCCATTTTTCTGTAGATGACATGATTTTATTCCTCTTCATGGCTCTGAACAATATTGCAATATACATAATGTCACATTTTCTTTACTAAATCATCCCTTGACAAACAGCTCAGTCTGATTCTATGATTTGGTCATTGTGGTTAGTGCGGCCACACATGTGGGTATGCAGATATCTCTTGTAGTATGCTGATTTAATCTTTTAGGGTATTTACTAAAGTATGCTGTAGCTGAATCATATGGTAGCACCACGCGGGATTTTCTGGGAAAAAAAGCCCCATTCTTATCTCTATAGTGGAGTTCACTTCAAGAAGTGTTCCTTTTTTCCAGATCTTGCCAACATTTTTTTCCCTGTATTTTGATGATAGCTGTTCTGACCAGGATAAGTCATAATCTCAGTGTAGTGTTGATTTGCATTTCCTAGATGGCTGAAGATACTGATTTTTTTCATATAATTATCGATCATTTGTACTCCCTCTTTTGAAAACTCTCTGTTCAATTCATTCACCCATTTAGTGACTGAACCTCATTTTTAGCGTTAATTTTTTTAGTATATCCTGGGCATTAATCTTCTCTGAGAAAAATAGTTGTTAAATATTTTCCTTTTTTCTTTTCATTCATTAATTTTATTGAGAAACGAAGAGCAATGAGACAGTTTAAAAACCAATTAGTAGGACAGCTTCAATAATTAAACATTGCATATTGTTTTCTTTGTAGTGATTATTCATAGTACAAGATGCAGACATGATATCCTGTCCAAACACTATTAGTACAAATTTTTCTTCTCACTGAATTAAGAGAAAGTATCTGTATATATACATATATCCTAAGTTTTTGTATTCACAGATACAAAATGGTCCTTCATTTGTATCCCTTTTTTTGTTTAGCTTTGTCAGAAATGGGTATTCCATTGCCATTTAAATATTGCAGGTGTGTGAATTCAGCAAAATAATCCAATATAGTCAGTAGTCCATAATAGTAGTGGGTTATCCCTAAGACTGGCAATGTCAGAAGTTGTTAACTTAGCCTTTTACAGCCAATCATATTAACATGGCTTTACTTTTTATACCTCATTTTTATACTTTTCTTCTGTATGGGTAAGACCAAGATAAAACAAGACCTATATAACAAAAAATATAACTTTTGTATCTGCCAAACTCAGTCAAATACCCTCAGGATTTAGCCTAAAAACATGTATAGCAGTTTGTAGATCATTTGTCAGTGTCAGCTATGTGGATGAATCACGGCCATTGCTTGACCAATTTACTCTCTGTGAAAGTCTGAGAGAATGTTTAAGATTTTCTTAAATTATGAAAGCTGTCTTTTCACTCTATTCTTTGCTGAAAAGATTTGTTATTTGATTAATTAATTAATTAATTACAAAACCTTATAGGACCCACTCCCATTGCAATTGTCTTGCTTTTACTCAACACAAGCTGGTTCTCACAACAGTGTATTCAGAAGTGATATTCCCTCTCTCTGGAATGCTCTGTTTATTCCTCAATTTTAGCATAATTGCCTCTTCAACATCACTAAACTCTATGTTGAAATGTCATCTCTTTATTCAATTATCCTGTCTAAAATAGTTCTCTTCCTATAGCACTCCATATTCTTCTATATGGCCTTACTTTAACAATTTCGATTACTCTCCAATTTGAAGTCTTTCATAAATGTTCTTGTATTTGTCTGATTGCCTGCTTTCCCCACTCATAACAATAGTTTGTCTTATGCATAAGACTATTCTTATAATCTGGTATCGAACCTGACATATAGTGGTAAAAGTTCATGTCAGTTGACTGTATGTATTTATTTAATTTTTTAAATGTATTTGATTGTTACAGGCTCTCACTACACAGCTCAGACTCATAGTGATCTTCCTGTTTTCAGCCTCCCCAGCACTGTGATTACAGACATGCACCACTACACCTCTACTCTGTGGCTCAGTCCAACCCAGGGCCAGGGCTGGGGCAGCACGTGGTGCCAGGGATTGAACCGCAGTCCCCGTGCTTGCCTAAGCTTGCCTACGCAGGCACTTTAGTTGACTGAGATATCTCGCTGGCTTTGTGTAATAGTTTTGGATGAATGAATGAATAAGGAATGTTTTCATAATAAATTAATGATTAACATTGTGGTGTTTAAGAAATAAAAAAAATGTGAAATGGTTCAAAAAGTGTTGTTCACTCCTGACTCTTCAGAACCCGCGCGGCCGCCATCTACAGTGCTTAGGTTTCTCCTATCTGCACCACTTGCTCACCACACACTCCACCACTCTAAATCACCATCATGGTGAAACTCTCAAAGGCTGGCAAAAATCAAGGTGACCCAAAGAAAATGGCACCTCCCCCAAAGGAGGTAGAAGAAAGTGATGATGAGGAAATGTCAGATGACGAAGACAAGGACAGCAGTGGAGAAGATGTTGTCATCCCCTAGAAAAAAAAATAAGAAGGCTGTTATGACTCCAGCAAAAAAAAGTAATTGCTTCACCAACCAAAAAGGTGGCAATTGCCACACCTGCCAAGAAGGCAGTTGTCACCCCAGGGAAAAAGGCAGTGGCCACACCTGCTAAGAAGACAATGACTCCCACCAAGGCAGCTTCAGTGTCTGGCAAGAAGGGAGTCACACCAGATAAAGTTATTGTCCCAGCCCCAGGTAAGAAGGGCACTGTTGTCACAGCCAAAGGGGCAAAGAATGGCAAAAATGCCAAGAAGGAAGACTGATGAGGATGAGGAAGACGACAGTGAGGAGGAAGACGAGGATGAGGAGGATGAAGATGAGGAATCTGAGCCAAAAGTGATGAAAGCAGTAGCTGCAGCCCCCACCTCAGAGGATGAAGATGAAGAGGATGAGAATGATGATGAGGAAGAGGAGGATGACGAGGATGAAGAGGAGGAGGATTCTGAGGAAGAAGCCATGGAAATGACACCAGCCAAAGGGAAGAAAGCACCTGCAAAAGCTACCCTTGTCAAAGCCAAGAGTGTGGCTGAGGAGGAAGAAGACGAGGATGAGGATGAAGAAGATGAGGATAAAGATGATGAGGAGGATGAATATGAGGAGGAGGACAAAAAAGAGGAGGAAGAGCCTGTCAAAGAAGCACCTGGCAAACAAAAGAGGGAATGGCAAAACATAAACCAAGAATGGAAGGCACAGCTACCTTCCAAACCTACTACAGCTTTCAATCTCTGGAAATCTGAATTCTAACAAATCTGCTCCTGAACTAAAAACTGGTATCAGTGAAGCTTTTGCTAAGAATGATCTCACTACTGTGGTTATCAGAATTGGTACAAATAGGAAGTTTGGCTATGTAGACTTTGAATCTGCTGGAGACCTGGAAAAGGCCTTGGAACTCACTGGTTTAAAAGTCTTTGGCAGTGAAATTAAATTAGAGAAGCCCAAAGGAAAAGACAGCAAGAAAGATTGAGATGCAAGAACACTTTTGGCCAAAAATCTCCCTTACAAAGTCACTCAGGATGAATTAGAAGAAGTATTTGAAGATGCCATAGAGGTCAGACTAGTCAGCAAGGATGGAAAGAGCAAAGGGATTGCTTATATTGAATTTAAGACAGAAGCAGAGAAAACCTTTGAAGAAAAGCAGGGAACAGAGATAGATGTTGTGATCTGTTTCCCTCTACTACACTGGGGAAAAAAGGTCAAAATCAAGACTACAGAGGCAGAAAAAGCAGCATCTGGAGTGGTGAACCCAAAACTCTGTATTTAAGCAACCTTTCCTACAGTGCAACAGAAGAAACTCTTCAGGAAGTATTTGAGAAGGCAACTTTTATTAAAGTGCCCCAGAACCAAAATGGCAAATCTAAAGGGTATGCCTTCATAGAATTTGCTTCATTTGAAGATGCCAAAGAAGCTTTGAACTCTTGCAATAAAAGGGAAATTGAGGGCAGAACGATCAGACTGAAGCTGCAAGGACTCAGGGGGTCACCTAGCGCAAGAAGCCAGCCATCTAAAACTTTGTTTGTCAAGGGTCTGTCTGAGGAAACCACCAATGAGGTGGAATCATTTGATGGCTCCATTGGAGCAAGGATTGTCACTGACCAGGAAACTGGCTCCTCCAAGGGGTTTGGTTTTGTGGACTTCAATACTGAGGAAAATGCCACAGCTGCCAAAGAGGCCATGGAAGATGGTGAAATTGATGGAAACAAAGTCACCTTGGACTGGGCCAAACCTAAGGGCGAAGGGGGCTGTGGGGGCCGAGGAGGTGGCCGAGGTGGCTTCGGGTGCCGGGGTGGTGGCAGAAGCGGCCGAGGTGGATTCAGAGGCAGAGGCCAGGGCGGCTTTGGAGGGCAAGGTGGCTTCCGAGGAGGTAGGGGAGGAGGTGGAGACCACAAGCCAAAAGGAAAGAAGATGAAGTTCGAATAGTCCCTTCTGTCCCTGTCTGTATCTATTCCTTGGAAAGAAAGGACTCGGGTTTTACTCTGTTACCTGTCGATGACAGAGCCTTCTGAGGACATTCTAAGTGGTGTGCATTCTGTGGTCCATTTGGGAGTGTATCGATCACACTTCCAGAGAGGTGTACCTGACATACCCTGTTGGTTTTGACTGGAGATTCATAAAATTTTTAAGAGATGGGTGGTAGAGATAACCCTGATCTGTAAGTTCTGAATTTATATTGCTTCATCCCATGTACAAAACCATTTTTTTCCTACAAAAAAATAAAAAAGTGTTGTTCAATGACAAGAAATGTCACTAGTCCTTTATTAGAGGTATTAATTCTGGGACCTTCTCAGCAACTGGAGGGACAGAGGGCAAGCCATGTTTTAGGAAGACCTCCCAACAATTCTGGTGCATGATAAATTTGAGAGCCCTCCAGTTTCTAGGATGGGCCACACATGCACTGCCTCTCTTTTAGTAAATAAAGTTCTATTGGATCACAGCCACTTGCACTTGTTTACATATGATCTGTGGTTGCTTCTGCACAACAGTGACAACGTTAAGTGGCTATAATACAGACTTTTTCATCCGCAAAGGCAATAATATTTACTATCAAGTTTTTTTGCAGAAATTTGACGAACCCTAGTTTAACTCTGTACTTTACAATTTTCAATTGTGACAAAGTAAACATGAATGCATGTATTGTCTTCTCTACCCAGATGTCATGAAAATTTTTTTCAAACTATGGCTAAAGAGGGCTGTATAACATATTGAAAAACACAAAGGATAGTATCAGTGGACCAGAAACACAAAGGAATCTCTGGGTCATAGAAAGCATTTGGGGGAAGGGGGAAATAAAATGGAATCAGATTAGCAGACAAACTCTCCCACAAAGTCCAAGTTGAAGCCATTGCAAGAACAACCAACAGTTCCTAAGAAAATTCCAGATGAGTCAAGTACTTCAAAGTAACTATGCCAGATAAATCCTGGGGAAATCACTGGACAAGTTATTAAAGGACCAGAGTGTAAAGATCTGGCCAGTGATGCTTTTACTCAAAGACTTGAAGAAGTGACTACAGATCTCATTTGTAAGGACTTTGGAAAGACTCCTGGTTTTGATGCTGGAGACTGAACAGCAGTCCACTAAGACACAGTGTTAGCAGACAAAAGAAAGAAAAGGGCAGTCTGGCTGAAGTATTTGCCACTGGGATTAAGTGTTATGTCCAAGCTTTTTAAGGGAGTTCTGCAATAGAAGGTTCACAGAGTAACTTTTGGGCCTCATGAAGCAAACCAGTGTACAAAGTAAGGCAGGGACACTTATCACCCAATGAACAGGCTGTTTTACTGGGGTTTTTGGTTAAATTTTGTGCCCCCATTTGCTCCCATCAAGAAAAGATGATAAGTTAAAATCTTATGCATTGATGCCACAGAATTTAACCATATTTGAAAAGAAGTTATTGTTGACTACAACTTATAAAGATGACGTTATAATAGCATATGGTGGTTCCTTACTCCAGTACAATTGGCACTCTTAAAAGAAGAGAGACACACAGAGAGCCCCAAGTGAAGACAAAGAGATGCACATACGTAGAGGGAAGATAGCTAAGGACACAGAGACAGGG
>PVKA01027956.1:13357-30182 GCA_004027165.1 Ctenomys sociabilis | reverse complement strand
TTTTTTTTTTTTTTTTTTTTTTTTTTTTTTTTTTTTTTTTTGCCTTTTTGAGACAGGGTCTCACTATGCAGTTCAGGATGGCCTTAAGCTAACTTTGTAGCTCAAGCTGGTCTTGAACTCACAACAATCCTCCTGTCTCAGCCTCCCAAGTGCTGGGATTACAGGCATGCGCCACCACGCCCGGCTTACTGGGGCCTTACAGATATTAATTTGGATCTGACAGAGTTGGGTCTGTACAGTGGTCTCTCCAGCGTGCTGCCAATTTATAACAGACATTTTTTTGTCTGCTCTGTTTTTAGGCCTTCTTCCTGGTCTATGCATTGGGGTGTCTGAGTGTCTACCACAAGAAGGTAGGATGTCTTATATCAGTGCAGCTCACATATAGCTTCCCTGGTGTTAAAGGCAAGTTTACTGAGTTGTTTATTGCTTTTGTTTTGTACTGTATTTTGAGACAAGGCCTCATGTAGTTCAGGTTGATCTTAAACTTAACACATAACTCAGGGCACTCTTGAGCTCATGGCCGTCCTCCTCCCGCAGCCTGCTCAGTGCAGGGATTCCAGCCAGCATGCCCAGCTAATCCATATTGCTTTAATACGTATGTGTTTGCTTCTACTGACTGAACTTGGAATTCAAGTTTTTTCTCTTTAAGTTTTGACTTCAGGTTTTGAATGGGGGCTACTCAGGCCAGAGGCAGCTTTAACCTTTTTAGACTGAGTTTCACTTTTGCAGACCAGGAAAAGTGCAGTGTCATATATACAGACCAGGAAATCTGTGTCCAAACAGCACTCAGTTAACAGAGGTGGGCAGGGTGGCACATACCTGTAATCCCAGCTCCTCAGGAGGCTGAGACAGGAAGAGCCGAAATTCAGCAATCCTGTGCAACTTAGGGAGACCTTGTCTCAAAAAATAAAAAAGGCTGGGTGTAGTTCAGTGGCACAGTATTTGCCTAGCATGTGTGAGGTCCTGGGCAGGTTTACTAGTCTGTTTAGTTACCTTTCGTGCTCTGTTTTTCATATCCTGCTTCTACTTGGTAAGAATTTTATTACCACAGTAACTGAGGCTCAGAGAAGATGGGTCATCCAAGGCCATACACTACTCTGGTTAGAATCTCCTGTGTCTTAGGAGCTTTCATACTGTGGCCACCATGTGCAGAAGAAAGACAGCCACACAGGTGACACCAGGGACAGGGCAGAGGGAGGCTTCACCGAACACTCACTGTGCTTTTGGAATTTCAAGCCATGTAACTATAATGCCTGCTCAGAGTAAGCAGATGAAATAGGTAAGCAGAACACTGAGTAGGTTAGGGGAAGCACTTTATTTGGGTCTTATATATGTGCATAATTTTATCATCTATCTAGTTCTGATTTCTCTTTCTCTTCCTGTATCTGTATATCTGGCTGTCTCTCTCTGTCTCTGTCTCTGTCTCTCTGTGTATGTCTCTCTCTGGGCCTTCCATATGCTAGACAAGTGTCCCACCACTAGGCTATGTCCCCAGCACTTTGTATTTTATGTTGAGGCAGGGTCTCACTGTGCAGCCCATGATCACCATAAATTTGCAGTCTCCTACCTCAGTCTCCTCCCTAGCTAAGAATGCAGGTGTGGGCTACATTCCCAGCCAATGTTTCATCTCCTGTTTTATTGGAAGCATGCAGTGGGCACAGTTGACTCAATGGTGGTTATTCTTAGTGCCACAACCCCCTTTTATGGGCTGCAGCTGAGAGTCCTCAACATCTGGAGACACCAGGCTGTTCTCATTAGAGGAGACAAAGCTCCCATGTGGAGTGTTCAGAAAAGAACAGGAAAGGAAACATGGCAACAAGCGTGGACTCATTACTGGTGGGGTTTTTTGATCCGGTGCTGGTGCTGGAGCCCAGCCATGCCCATGCACTGAGCACTGCTCTGTCTCTGAACTGTGTCTGTGGGGTTAAAACCTTGGGCCCAGACAAACCAAACACATCACAAGGAGCTGCAGAGCTTGATCCCAGCTGGAGTGAGTTCTTCAAGTGCTGAAGGCAGAGAACGCTCTCGCCTAGCCCAGCCTGCGTCACACCTGGTCCTGGTTCCTCGGAGTGGCCTCTGCCCCAGCTGTCCTGTTCTGACACCTCTGCAAACAGCCAGATAGTTACGTTGCACCAGCAGGCAGCAGTTCTCTAACATCAAAGATGGAAATGGGGCACCCATAGGATTTTAATGAAAATTTTAGTGGTGCTTGAACCTAAGGCCTCATGCAAGCTCTACCCCCTGCCTTTTATTTTACTTTATTTTAATTTTGAGAGAGGATTCCCCCTAAGTTGCCCAGGCTAGCCTCAATTTGCAGGCCTCCTGCCTCAGCCTCCTCAGAGTTGAGATTAGCAGCATGCAACACCATATACACTTATTTCTTTCTTTTCTGAGTGTGGTCTGGCATGTTGGCATACTTCAGCTGCTCACTAAAGGGCGTGGGAGTGTTTTGACCACTCCTCTCAGCTTCGGCAGTTCTATTTGAGCACGCAGCCCAAGCTACTTTCTAGCCTAAGGTATCCTTTCCGACCTTTCTTCTCTTATTTGGTACTGGGGTGGAACCCAGAGCCCAGGCATGCTGAGCACGTCCTCTACCACCAAGCTGAACCCCAGCGTCAAAATCTGTCTTTCTGCATCCCCCTGAGCCCAAGTGTCCTTTGGGAATAGAGTAGATGCCTCAGGCCAGGACCAGTGAATCATTTTCTATTTTTCGGGTAGCCACATTAAAATTTGAAAAAAACAAAAAAACACAGGTGAGCCTCATGGCAATAATTCCAGCACTAGCAGGCTGGAAGATTGCCACAAGATCAAGGTAAACACAGGTTGTATTGTGAAACTGTGCCTTAAAAGACAAGGAAAAACCTACTTGATTAATGCTTTAAAAGCAAGTAAAATTATTTTTAGTAATCATATTACAGAGTCCATTTAATCCAACATATCCAGAGTCTGCACTTTTTCCCTCCCTCTCCTGCCCAGTTGGACTGGTGTGTGTTTACACTCTCCGCACCTCTGTTGGATGAGCCATGTGAGGGTGGTGGCTGCCACACTGCACAGCCAAGGCTGGGTGCCCAGGAGGGCCCTGCATTTGTCCCCACTGCCTTTGCTGCTGCTGAGACCCCACACCAAACAGATGTTGGTCCCTGGCAAGGGGGAATGGGTCACATGTAAACAGTGCCTCTTCTTTTAAATGATTATAGGAACCTTTGACGATTGTAAAACTTTGGCAAGTGTTCACGGCAATTCAGCCCACATTCAGGACGACCTATGGGGCCTACCACTACTTCCGGAGCAAGGGCTGGGTGCCCAAGGCGGGGCTCAAGTATGGGACAGATCTGCGTGAGTAACCCACTATGGGGTGGGTGCAGGGCCATGTGGGATACCAGGGAGAGCAGTGGATGCACCAGTGCTGACTTCCTTGGCTTAGGTAAGGATCTGGTGCACTTGAGCACTCTGGGAGGCTGAAGCAGGAGGATTGAAAGTTTGAGCCTAGCGTAAGCAACTTAGAGACCCTGTCTCATAATTTAAGTTTTGTAGAAGTCTGGCAGCATAACCCTGTCTTCAATCCTAGTACTTAAAACAACAAAAAAAAGAGGGCCAGGGAGATGGCTCAGTGGAATAAGTGCTTCCCTGGCAACTGCGAGGGCCTGAGTTCATTCCCCAGTTCTACAAAAAAAAAAAAAAAAAAAAAAAAAAAAAGAGTAAGTAAAAGGAAAGAGATTTGGAGTGGGAGGGAGGGTGAGTCCATGCTCATGCAGTTGGGAGAGCCTAGGTGAGAAGCTGCAGCCCCAGCCTAGGCATGCATGCCATAGATTTCTCACCTCTGCCCTAGAAAGAGCCCTGGCACTCCTCCTCCTGGCAGCCCTAAGCCCTGTGGTTTCAATGACTCCTATACTATGGCCTTAGTTGCTTGTTCTGCCAGGCAAGAGTAACCATGCGATGGCACCAGAGTCACAGCTGTCACTGTGGGCTGCCTTCACTGTGTGTGGGTGCCGTCCTGCTGTGCACTCCTGATCTCATTCCCCGCAATGGTGGGGGGCAATGCCATGTGCTGGGTGCTCTGCTCCTCACTTCTGAGAAGGAAGGGTCACTAGCCCACAGCTATTTCCAAGTGCTTCAGGAGCGTGGACCCTAGGTTCAGGCTCAGGACTGCAGGGAGCCAGACACAAAACAAATACAAAAGGGGACTTAGGGACTGCACAGTCTAAGACAGGTAAGCCAGGAACCACGGTGCACACCCAAAATCCAAGCACTTGGGAGCCTGAGGCAGGAAGATACTAGGTTCAAGTCTGGCTAGCCTAGGCCACGCAGCACGACTATACTTTAAAAAAAAAAAAAAAAAGTCATAAAAGCAGAGATAGACAGGTGATGAAGTGTGCACACAGGACACTGGGCAGAGGCCGCTGTCCTGGAGCTTCCCATTGACACTTAGTGCCCAGGCCAGAGGTGTGGAGGGCTCTGGAGAGAATTGACTGGTCTAGAAATAAACTACCTTGGGCTGGAGTTTGAAGTCCTGGGTTCAGTTCCCAGTACAGAAGAATGCAAATAAGTAGATAAATGATACCTAGTAGAATGATTGAAAGGATGGATGAGTAGACTGATGGGTGGATGGTGGAGTTTTTAAAAGAGTGCTCATTTCCCAGCTCCAATTGAGACAGCACCTGCTGGTGGTCACTTGCATAATTCACATGGGAAATGCACATGACCTCTGACAGAAAGGACATTTCCCACCTCTACCTCTTTCCAGGCAGGCAGCACCATTACTTCCTAGCAGTAGAGTTCCAAGTGCTGGTGACAGGGACAGGACACCTGTCTGTGACCCCTGCTACTCTGAACACCAAGGCAGGACAGTCTTAAGTTTGACTTTCATGTGGCCAACTTAAGAATAATACTGTTTCAAAATTAAAAGTAAAGAATGGCTGGGGTTGAGTGCTTGCCTAGCATGTATTAGAGTTCCATCCTTAATACAGGAAAGAAAAGGGAGGGGAAAAAAACCCTACCAACCTAAATTAGGCCCTAATCAGTCTCTTTTTTTTTAACAGTTGTTTTCTTATTGCAATGAGGGCTCATGATAGGCTTTAGGAAAGTCATACCTTGCCCAGAGACTTTTCCCTTAAGTGAACAGTCCAATTGCATTGCTGGAGCAGCACTGGTAACAGTGACCTGACTGTCATTGATTTGGAGCCACCAAATCATCTTCCAGTACCTCTGCCAAGACCCCATTTCCCAAGTAAGGTCACATTTGTAAGTTTCAGGGATTAGGACATGGTTGTATGTTTTGGGGGCTACCAAGTAATACCCTGTATTCTCTGAACATTTCTAATTTAAATTGGTTTCTATATCTGCTTATTTATTATTCATGACATTGACTCTTGGGAACTCCACATAGGATAGTCTCCATTCTATGAAAGCCTAAGTGCTCCCTCCTCGTCAGTCTTTCTGGTACATGTAGATGACATATGTACTTCCTGTATCTTAATTGTTTTTCTCCTGGTTGAGACAAAATACCTGGCACCTAAAGGAGGAAGGGTTTATTTTGGCTTGTAGTTTGTAGAGGCTTCGGTCCATAGTTGTCTGACTCCAAGGCAGGGTAGATTGGGAGAGGGGCATCGCAGAGGAGAAACAGTCTGCGGCCTGGCGGGCTGGAGCAGCAAGCAGCACCAACCAGCGGTCCTTTCCCTTTTATCCCATCCAGGCAGCCCCTCTTTTGTGTGGTGCGTGGGCCTTTTTGTCCACACCCAGATCAATACAGAACTGGTAGGTGAGCTAACCCAGGACCACACATCCTTAATCCACTTCTGCACACAGATCCAATCACTTCCAGAAAGCCCTACGTAGGCTATGAGGGTTTGGGGAGACATCTAGACACAACCTGTAATATTTCAGAGAGATGTGATGTTGGGAGTCACGTCCTGGCTGTCACTGTTCTAAGATAACCACTGTCAGCTGTCCGCTGAAAAGTTACATTTTCCCCTTTGTTAATTAGCACGTTATCTGTAGTGTGGCACTGTGACGGCCTGGGCATCCATGGGCATCTGAGTGAATTGTGGCATCCCTTCCCCTGGTCGTTTCACATGTGTGTCAGCTTTCATCTGTAAGGAAGCATGAGCTTTTCTCCTCTTGTTTTTTTTTTACTATAGCAATTCTCCCCCACCCCTAGCCCCATTCTTTCAGACATCATTTTATTTTCTAAATTTAAATTTAAGTGGTACATGCCTGTAATCTCAGCACTTGGGAGATTGAGACAGGAGGATCTCTGCAAGCTCGTGACCAGCCTAGGGCTACAAAAGTGAGCACAAGGCTGGCCTGAGACCCTGTCTCAAAAAAAATTAAATTTCATTCAAGATGAGCCATGAGGGAATAGAACCCAAGATCCTATCCATGTTCAGCACTCCTGGCCATGTTTCTGGCTCCCTGACCTTGTGTGAAATGCCCAGCATTTCTCCACCTCCACCTTTTTCATCTTCTACATGGAAGATGTTTTGGTGAAGCAATTTCATCTTTTCCTGAAGTTCTTGTCATCGTCATATTGAACACTTACTGTTTTCCAGGCACCATGCAAATACTTGGGCTTTCACGTTCATGTGTCCAGTGGGAAATGGACACAGTCACGTGGTATTGGCACTGTTCCGCGTGGCTCTCTCTGAGGCCCAGATCATGCTGTGAACTTCCTACTTATTTGGCAGCACTGAGGAGTGAACTCAGGACCTTTGCACTGAGCTATGTCCCTGGGCGTCTTTTGTTTTTCTTGAGACAAGGTCTCACCAAATTGCCCAGGCTGGGCTTCAGTTTGCGTTTCTCTTGCCTTAGCCACTGTGCACTGTACCGGACTGTGCCTTCATTTTACAGTTTTAGAAGCTGAGGTTGGAGAAGTGAACAACTCAGCGTGGCAGACATTGGGCAGGAAACCAAACCCCAAAATTCTCCTCCTGGCCATCTTCCTCCACTACCCAATCGCCGGAAGTTGAGAATTGTTTGCATGTACAGTATTTGCATATTAACTAAAGCATGTACCACAGTGATTTTGAGCTAATTTGCTGGATACTTTAAATGCCACTTAAATGGAAAACAGAGGAATTAAAGGAAATGTGACCATGGGAAACACAAACTAGCAGCACAGGAGGCAAGGGCTTGCCAGTGTGTCTGCAGGGTTTGCCCACCCAGCTCTGAGCTTGTGCTGCTGTCCTGAGCCTGAGGGATGGCTGGCCAGCAGCGTGACTCATCTGACTACAAAGGAAGCTCTTCAAGAGAAACGAAATTCTTTCTTGAACCTGCCTGCATCGGTTTCAGTACAGGGAACAGTTGGGAGCTAACAGATGGACCTGTGCAGCATGATGGTGATTCCTGTGGCCAGAGTCACTTGTCCACGCCAGGGATCAAGGGCTTAGCAACAGCAGGCGTCAAGTCCAAATGGTGCTTCGGGCTGCCTTCCTGTGGCTCCTAGTCTCCAGCACAGCCTCCAAGGTCACCTTCAGTAAGGGCCAGTACAGACCTAATCTTGGGAGGACATCAGGGACCAACCCGGAAGTAGCACCCACTGACAGCCCTGCTTGGCTGCTTGAGAATCAGAGCTGTGCTCTGGCCAGGAGGAAGGAGTAGGGAGTTTGGTGAGCACCTGGCCAGTGTATGAGTAACTATATCTGGGTTTACAGGGTAGCTTACAGTGGCTGCACAGAGTCAGGTGCAGAAGGGCATAAAAGGACCTCTGCATGCTGGACAGCCAAAGGATCCATGGGTGGAAGGCCTAGAGCTCACTGTAGAGTCCCTCCCTCCATACCGGAAGGCCAGAGAGACTGTGCTGAAAGCCAGGAAATGACATCCTAGACAAAGTCAGAGAGTGGAGCTCCTCCAAGAAACAGTAGTGAGTTATTCTTCTTCCCCTTTGGACTGCAAACCCTTTGGCTGTTGCCACTCATGCCATGATGGGTCTGAGCCATGCCCAGAACTGTGCTAATCCAGTTGGCGAGGCTTTCTTACTCACTGCTGGATGGTTAACCATCAGAGGACTGCCACAGGGTAGAGAGAACCCTGCAGAGGCCACAGGGCTAAACCCCTTGCTGAGCACCTCTTGACCCCAAAGATAATTAACCCACCTCTGCCTGGGCCTTCAGAGTAGGATACGCATGCTCCTGGCTGGAGAGAGTGGTTATAATGGCTTTTTATTTTTTAAGATAGGATCTCACTGTAGTGCAGGCTGGCCTTGAGCTCACAGTACTCCTGCCTCGGCCTCTTAAATGCAAGTATTATAGATGTGCATCACCACGCCTGATTTTTTTTTGTTGTTTGTTTTATTTTTAATACCACTTCAACTTGAAATTTCTTGAACCTATACATGAGATTAACACGTGGCAGGGTAGCCACTCATGTACCCTGAAGTCGCTTGATTTAAATGAACAACAAATGTTGGTAGGCAGAGTGTAAACACACTCTTGATGTAATCTCATGCTCTTATATCAAGGTCAGAGGCAAGGCAGGAGTCACCTGCGGGGGGAGTGCAGCTCAGTGGCAGGGTGAGGTGCTGGGTTTGGGTCCCCATGCTAGAGTTTTTAAAACATCATTACTTTACCTTAAGGATTGGTGTGGGGAGGTAGGGGTGAGGGCCTTGGCAGCAGATTTTTTTGTAATTATACTTCTTTCAGGGGAGGGATGTAAAGCAGATTTTAAAGAGACAGACGATGTATTGCCCAGCACACACATAGGTAATTGGATGTTCACATCTCTTTCAAGAAGTAAGAAAATGTCAGGTTATAAAGTGTGCTTTTGATCTGAGTGGTTATACATTTTCTTTTCTTCTTTACAGTGCTGTATCGGAAAGGACCTCCATTTTACCATGCAAGGTTTGGAGCAATTATTAAATACCTTAGTGAATTAAAGGATACAAGGATATTTCTAGCCTCTAATTCAGTTTTCAGCACCATGGAAACATTTAAAATCTGTGTTTCTTTTGACCCTGTTAGGAGTGAATGTTAAATGTCAGTGCTCAGCTTAGGGTGGATTAGAGCTATGAGGCCCTGGGTTCCATACTGCACACAGTGAAATAAGAAAATGCATGCCTCAAACTGACACTGTTACAGTCTAGAGAGAGTATGTGTAAGTGATGGCAGTATGGGTTGTTGACATGGGTCACTCTGTGTTAGTTGTTTATCTTAACATCACTGAGTATTATTGTCTCAAAGATTGAATGAATTTATAGTATTCATTTGTTTTTCCCCTGTGAATGAGTGTAAAATCAACCTGAAGTTTTGTTCCTTGCTCTGGGTTTTCATCAGTGTTTTCTCAGCTGCAGTATGGGATGTCCAGGGCCCAGTGTGGGTTCACTCTTTGCTTGTGCTCGGTGTTTTGCAGCTATTCTGTCATCGTGGAGCTCGTGGATGAATGCTTCACAAGCCCGCTCCGTAGACCTTTCACTTGGAGGTCACTGGCGACCCTTAGCAGAGTTTCAGGCAATGTCTCCAAGGTAACCCATGGTAACTTGGCAACTCAGTACCACAGAAACAGCACAATTTTTTTTTTTTTTTAATATAGTAGAGTGATTTTTCTGCCAGTGAAGTGCTGGAAGATTTGGGTCTTTTGCATCCCCTGTTTACTCGGCCAGAAGTTGCCCTCTTGCACTGCTCTGTTTTGATCCCTGCTCACTCATCAGAGGGGCCAGGGCCCCAGGTCCTCTGGCATCTGACAAGTGTCACCTTCCTTCCCAGCTGTCACCATTCCATGGGTTGCTTTCTCCTCTTATGGTCCTGTCATCACTCACATGTTCACAAAGGAACCCAAGCATTGGCTCCTCACTCTTGTCTGCGTTTGCAGATCCCTTGAAAGAGAAAGGGAGGGATTGAAAAGTGCCGCTCAGCACTTGGCCACTGTGTTGTCCCATCCTGAGAGACACCAGGTGACAAAATGCCAGACCATAGCCCCTCACACCTCTGATTCTCTTCCAGCAAAGATAGGAGAGATAGGAGGGAAATTTCCTGTCATACTAGGGTAATCACCAACTCCAGCTTTTGGCTGGGGATGTCATTCAAGGAGACAGCACCTGCTTGGCCTTCACAAAGGCCATCCCCCAGCACCATCCCTCCCACCCCAGTGTTTGTTGACTGACAATCCATGACCTCCTGCCCCCACTTTATTCCACTGGCAGTGTTGGGGGTGGGTGGGAGGTTAAGGCTGCAGGGCAGTAGAGGTCTGCATGGTTTGTAATCAGCACCTGCCTGACTGTACCTCAGGCCCTGTCAGTGAACACTGACTGGCGGCTCCTTAGCAGGAAAGCCAAGCACTGGCTTCAGGTTTCCAGAATACTCCATTGTGCTCCAGGGCCCTCTGTAGCGGTATCTCCCAGACACAGCAGCAGGCAGTGGGGACAGGTGCCTGTGTTTCTGCTGTCACTGTGATATATGCAATGCCTTTCCTCCCCAACAGGAACTTATGCTGTGCTACTTGATAAAGCCCTCCACTATGACAGATGAAGACATGGAGTCCCCAGAATGTCTCAGGAAAATTAAGGTTCAGGTGGGTCCCTCGCAGTAACACTCACATGTGTAAGTAACACTCACATTGTGTACTCTGGAACAGGTGGTACCAGGAAATGCAAAGGTCTTTTCTAGTGACAGCTCTTCTCTGGGCTCCTCCACCTTGAACGTTATTTTTTCCTGTGCTGTTTTTTCCTGTGCTGGGAACGGAAACCAGAGCCTCCCCCACGCTGAGCTAGCACATGGTTGAGACCAGTTCAGTGGGGTTTTTTTGTGTTTCTTTTTTTTGGTACTGGGGATCAAATGCAGGACCTTACAATTGCCAAGCAGGCACGTATGCCACTGAGCTCTCTCCCCAACCCCCAGTTTAGTCTTTAAGATCTTTGCAGGCTGGTATTACCAGCTCCTAGGAGGCTGAGGTAGGAAGATCACAAATTTGAGGCCAGCGTAGGCAGCTAAATGAGAACAGTTCTCCGAATTAACCCATTTATGCCAAAGATTGAAATTTTCTGAGTGTTTGCATGAAACTCATATATGTTTCCTAGAAATGTGCAAGGATCAGGGGAACACATTTCATTCTGCTCCACTGTTATGGGCATTCCAGAAATGGGTCACTAGGCACTGAAGGGTTAAAAGGTTCGATGCCAGGCCAAGGCCCGGAGTTAGCTGTATACCCCTGCTGGTGGATTCTGTCTGCATGGAGGATCCCACTGTCCCAGGAATGGAAAGGGTGCCCGCTCACTGCCCCTGCAGCTGTCTGTGAAGCAGGACTGTGCTGCCAGAGCTCAGCACATTCCTTCACTTCTGTGTTAGGCATGCAGTCACCTGTGTGTTTTGCTGGATTGCAGGAGGTGATTCTCAGCCGGTGGGTGTCTTCCCGAGAGAGAAGCAACCAGGACGAGCTGTAGTGATCTGGCCTCAGGCCCCTCATTCCACCAACAAGCAGGTTTCGGGTACGATGAAAAGACTTTCTGGGATCACCCATTCATCATGTGAAAGGGCTGGATGCTTTCAGCATCAGAAAACAAGTTGTGTTGTAAAAAACAAAGTTATAGCCACTGGGGTGCCACGCAGAGTGTGTGTCTAGCATGCACAAGGCCCTGAGCTCCATCCACGCAGAGGCCTATGCTGTGACTACAGATACTTCACAGACTGAGCTCAAGCTTGCTGGCTCCGCCCTCACCCAGGCACTGGAGGTGACACTGTTCAGAGGACTTCCCTACAACACGGAGGCTGCTCTCGGAGTTTACCTGGGACAACGCTCGCAGTTCATGAAGCACCTTTGTACACAGGTGTCTTGCTGCTCATACCTAATCTGTTGCAGAGCACACTCCAAATGGAAGACACCAGCATGTTCCAGCTCTTCCAAGGACTTCTTCCAGCTTTAACCAAGGACTTCACCCAGTGAGGTGTCCACAGAGTTATATTATCTCCGAGGTCTCTTCATTCTGTGACTGTTTTGTAGTGAGATCAGATATCCTTGGTGTATTAATAGCAAGTGTAATATGTGGTCCCTGTAGCCAGAGTGCCCCTCTTTGATGTGCCGGGCACAGGTGTAGCCTGGAAGCCAGTGACACTGAGCTCCAGTCACCTCATCTGTACACTCCACATGGTCACAGGGTGGGTACTAGAGATGTCTCATGAGCAAACCATTAAGTGGGTGTATCCTGAACATGGAAGCATCTTTGAGACAGTATGTCTAAATAAAAGTTGGCTATAATTTTCTTTATTTTACATTTCCTCATACATGTGACTTGCAATGCAGAGCTTTTACTAATTCATCAGCACTGCCCCTACCCAAGGGGAGAAGAAATAAAAATTACCAAAATAGTGGCATATATTTCTAGTCTGTGTAGAAAGAACTCATGGGATGTTAGGTCTCTTTTCTAATACCTCCTAGACACTTAAGTACAATTTACTGTGTCTTAGCAGAGTCGTATCAGAATAACCCCTCATCTGAGCTCTGTTGTCAGCTGGCAGAGACATGGTGTAAAAAATGCTTTTTTTTCCTCTTCAGGCTCTGAATTTAATTATTAGCAGAACTGGGACTTGAACCTAAGCCCTGTACACTAAGCTATACCTCCATCCCTTTTCCTTTCTTATTTTGAGGCAAAGTCTCACCAGGTTGCCCCAGCTGGGCTTCAATTTGTGATCCTCCTACCTCAGCCACTGCTCCTAATGTCTTCATTTTAGAATTTTTGGAAGAAGCTGAGGTTGGAGAAGTTAACTTGCAGGGGAGGAGATTGGGCGGGAAACCTAACCCCAAAATACACCTTTATCTTCATTCCTCTACCCCAATCCCAGGAAGTATACAGGACCATTCTTAAATTAGTCAGGGTAACTTCATTTTAATGTTTTTGTTAAAAGTTTTATTTAAAGATCCCAACTTTCCAGTTTTCATCGGTCTTCCAGAGAAGACTTACACGACCTAATCACAAAAATTGCGCTACAAGTTTCATGATTTTTTTGATGCATACATTCACTGATTCAAACCTTATAAATGTAAAGGACATTGTAAAATATTTCTAGTTACGTATCCAAAAAATTACACATATGGAAATTAAGGATGGGAAGATGAATTATTGTTTGGCTCTTCAGACCATGTAGTCCCCTAATGTAAGTCATGAAAGAAAAGCAGCAATCACTTCTGCTTTTCATAGGTGGCAACTATTTAAAAATTCAGTCATAGTAAAAACCATATCTGTGATGTTTCTAAGATTTAGCTATTACAAATTCTGCTATGAATATGGGTGTGCGTATATCACTATGGTATGATGCTTTTAACTCAGGAAAATACCTGGAAAAGGAACACCTGGGTCAATGGAACCTCTAGTTTTAGTTTTTTGAGGACTTATTGTGTCAGTATACACTCCCACCTACCATTTGTTTTTCCACATAGTCTCACCATTATTTGTTATTGGTTACTTTTTTGATAATAGCTGTTCTTTCTACAGTAAAGTGTTTTAATCTGCATTTCTCAAATAGCCAGTGATGTTGAACATATTTTCCCTTATTTTCAATTTGTACTTATTTGTCTGTGAGGTGCCTATTCATTTCTGATGCCCATTTTGGGATTGAGCCTTTAATTCAGGGGGTTTATTCTGAGTTCTTACTATATTATAGATGTTAATTCTTTGTCTGAAGAGTAGCTGGCAAAAAAAATTTCCCATTCTGTGGTTGTCTTCACACTGTTGGTGGTTTCTTTTGTTGTGCAGAAAGCTTTTCAGTAAGATGAGATGTCAGGGGTCAGCCAGATAGCTCAGCAGACTAAAGCGCCTGCTTAAGCAGAGCACAGCAGCTGAGGTTCAGTTCCCACCGGGCCATGCTGACCCCGCCCCTGGGACGTGCTGAGACAGCAGTTGATACTGGGCGTGGTAGTGCACACCTGGGATCCCAGCGCTTGGGAAGCTAAAAACAGAAGAATCACTTTGACCTGTCTACATAATGAGACCCTGTACACCTGTGCCAAATACAGAAAAACAAAAAGATGAGATGCCAGTTGTTGATTCTTTGGAGTGTGGGGTTTGGATCATAAAATCTTTACCTACACCTGTTTTCACATTTTCCTCTTCTTCTAGTGTTCCTGTTGTAATATTTAGATCTTTGAGTTATTTCTATTCTAGTTTAGTGCATAATGAGAAATACAGGCCTAGGTTTTAATCATTGGCATGTGGGAAGCCAGTTTTCTTAATACTATTAAAGTGGCTTCAAGAGCACAGGGCCGGTGTGAGATCGACTGGGGTCACCGGATCCTGAAGCGACCCAGAGCGCAGGCCCAGCATGGAGCCTTTCAGCAAAACTCCCTGCTGCAAAGAGGCTAGAGCCAAGACCCACCCAGCTGATTCAGGAGCAGAACATCTTGCCAGAGTGACAAAAGGGTTCAGCTGCAAGGCTGCAGCAGGAAGAAGTGGAGCACAGCAGCCAGACCCAAGCCACACCCACCTGGAGGAGTCTGAACTTCGTAGATCTGGACCTGGTGCTAAGGTAATAACTCTATATAAGCTCTACACCAAAGGCCCAAAGTTAGTAGTATACAAAATCACAAAGAGAAGGAACAAAAAGCAGTCTCGGGCCCCAAGGCCACCCAGTACAAATGAAGAAGACACTAGCATAGAGGAATTTGGAAATCACACACCTGAAATCTCTGAAATAATAGCATTAGAAGCAAAGAAACAACTGCAAAAAGGTATAGAAGAAATCAGATCAGAAATAATTTCTGAAGTAAAAAGTAGTGATAACTATAATAGAAGAACTAAGTGCTTCTAAAGAATACACTGATAAAAAAAATAGAGCAGAATATGAAAATGATGGAACCCCTGAGCAAGCAATATAGGAAAGAAATAGAATGTATGAAATAGATTCAAAGTGATATGTAGGATATTAAAACCGCAGTCACAAGCTGGCAAATCTATCTGAGTGAAAGTGAAAATAGACTCTGACCTTAAAGACACCATTGCAGCTAGTGAAAAAGTAAGCAAAGATCTCTTTAAAATGATTAGGATGCAGGAAAAAATTCAACACCTGCAAGATGATGCAAAGATGAACAATGTGAGACTAATAGGCATCAATGAGAAGGAAGGAGTCAATACAAATGATACGAAAGGAATATGGGCAGAAGTAATAGCAGAAAACTTCCCAAATATGGGGCAACAACCTGACATTCAGGGAACCGAAATATAGAACTCCAAATAATATCAACCCAATTAAATTCACTCCCAGACATATAATAATCAAGATCCCAGAAATTCAGCACAGGAACAGTATACTAAAAGCTGAAAAGAAACAGATCACATTTAAAGAAAAACCTATCAGAATAATGGCAGATTTCTCTTCACAAACCATCAAGTCAAGAAGAATATTGAGCAGAGTACTTCAAGCCTTGAAAGAAAACAAATTCCAACCCAGACTGATATACCCTGCAAAACTCTCTTTCAAGTATAATGGAGAAGTAAAATACTTCCATGACAAAAAACAAAGAATTTCATGATGACAAAGCCAAGCCTACACAGACTCCTAAATGATGATATAGAGAGGGAGCAAAAAGATCACAACCCCATCAAGGAGAATAGAAAGAACCCACCAAATAGGGCAAACAACTAAACAGGAGAATAAGAGTATAATAGTAGTCTTTCAGTTATTCTTTTGTGTACAGCGGCAAAATATTTCCATTAGCACACTCTACAAATGGATTTCTCTTGCACCCTCTGGGTCAAGATTCCATATGGGTCTACAGGGTGGATTTCAAGGAAATAGCTGTGGCTCAGTCCCACAAGTGACACCTGGCCACCAGTAAGTGTCATGCTCATTATCTATGTCCACAACACACTAGAACTTTGTGTGATATCCTATCCTCAAACTGTCAGAAGTGATGGTCATTTATTTGTCATTCCAGTATTTTTTTTTTTCTTTGTTGAGACAGGGTCTCACTATGCAGTTCAGGCTGGCCTTAAGCTCACTTTGTAGCTCAGGCTGGTCTCGAACTCACAACAATCCTCCTGCCTCAGCCTCCCGAGTGCTGGGATTACAGGCATGCGCCACCACGCCCGGCATGTCATTCCAGTATTTATCTTATGTTTTATTCTTAGTACTTCTTTACCATCATGAAAACTTTTTCTTAGTTCAATTATTTTGGAACTTTTAATTTTAAATTAATTAGTATTTAATTTTCTGAATAATGCTTAATCTTAATTTTTGTTTTAAGATTTATACTATATCTTTGAATTACAATTTATCTGAAAGACCTCATATGATATCTTCTACTATTAAAAACTTTAAAAAGTAGATTTCCATTTTCTGTTTACTCTATATTACTTCTTCCCTGTCCTTTATTTTATTTATTTATTTATTTATTTTGTCTTTTTTGAGACAGGGTCTCACTATGCAGTTCAGGCTGCCCTTAAGCTCATTTTGTAGCTCAGGCTGGTCTCGAACTCACAACAATCCTGCTGCCTCAGCCTCCCGAGTGCTGGGATTACAGGCCTGCGCCACCACGCCCGGCCCCTGTCCTTTATATACATATACACACACATATGTATGAAAAAAAAATACGTGTATAACTCGACATAAGATTGGTACTGTTTCATAGAAGTCTTCAATGACTCTTTAAATAAGGGTTCATTTAATATATTTTATATAATCCTGCATAACTATCACTTTGAGAGCTCTCTATTGTTCATCCAGGAGCACACTGCAACTACTCTTGCCTTTTGAATTATGCTCTTTGTCATTTCCTATATGCTACATCTGGAGGAGGTATTAAAATATTTCAAGTTTGTATAACTAGAAAATATTTTATTTTTAGCTTTCTTTTTTTTTTTTTTTTTTTTTTTTTTTTTTTTTTTTTTTTTTTTTTTTTTTTTTTTTTT
>PVKA01027955.1:0-29941 GCA_004027165.1 Ctenomys sociabilis | reverse complement strand
CCTACAACTGCCATCTTCAGGGTTTACATGTGCGCAGGCTGGCTCCGTACCGCTGCACCGCGGTCAGCAGCCGCTCTCAGCACCACCCGCCAAGCACCCTAGCACCGCGTGAGAGGGGCTGCCGCGCACAACGCCCTGCTGTGACGTGGGGTTTGGAGCAAAACAGCCTGAGGTAAGCCAAGAGTCACCCGGGCAAGCATGCGCCTCACGTCATGGACGGGCCATTCTGAGTCTGCTAACGTGCTCACGGAGTGGATTTTGCAGCTCCTGGATGATTCTGGGTTCTCAGTCACCTGTTATGTTCAATATGCACAAAAGCACTCAGTACAGGGATCCTCCATTCTGTAATAGTATGCTTAATTTTTCAGGCCTAAACTTAGGGATTGTGTGTATCCCTTGTGCATTTAATCTTACAACTTTCCCTACATGATGTCCAAGTGCTGGAGTTTTTTTAGAATATTCATTCTGCCATCTGGGTGAGCAGATGGGTAAATTGGATGAAACATCTAACATTACCCCACTCATTAGGCCATGTTTCCCAGTCAGCAACGCTGTCCTGAAACTATTTCGAGCTTCAGCTCCCGCTTCTATTCTTTCTGCCATTGCCCTACTTTCCTACTTTTTCCAAGCTTCACAAGCAGTCACTACTACCAAGGAAGGAAATTGCAGCTGAAGAGAAAAGCTTATTTTGAAGAAAGTAATTTATGAAGTGGTGCCCTGTGGCCTGGGATAGTAAAGGCTCCCGGTGACCTTACATCTCTTTGGGGCAGCAAGTTATGCAGGGAAAGGAGCCACTTCGGAGCATTTTTGGTGCCAACCCTTCTCCTGGTCCTGGATATGCTGTAACTAACTCTAAGTGGTCAAATTTCATGGCACGAATGATGAGATCACAGTGGGGCTTCAGCAACAGCGAAAATTAGAAGTAAATAAGGAACATGGGTAATCACAGGAGGTAAGGACGGGGGAGGAGTGGCGTCTAAGGCAAAACGATCTTCCCCTTTCAAGCATGAGTCCAGGGAAACATAAATAACATGACAGTTTAGGCAGCTATCCAATCACCATTGGCTTTGACCGCTACCAGCATTTACGCACTTGTGCCGGGCAATGTTCAAAGGAATTTGGCTAGCAATTAGTCTCTGAAGCCATCCTGGCAGCCTATGAAGAAGAACAAGTATAATAATAATTATTGTTATTATCATTATTATTATTGCTCATTTGGAAAGTTTTTTACAATGAGCTTTAAAAATCTCAGCTACCATAATCCCCAACAAATTAGAATGTGGGAAAGAGCATCTCATCAGATTATCTTTCCTGCAAAGCTCTTGGGGACAATGCTATCCCGTGGGACATCTGTGACTCCAGGTTTTGTTAAATGAATTGTCTCCCTAGGGATGAGTTTAACAGGCCTGAAAGACTTCTTTAAAAAAAAAAAAAAAAAAAAAAAAAAAAAAAGATTTTTGTGCCAAAACTGTAATATCCCCTATGCATGTATTTAAGTCTGAAAACTGATTGTATTTCCCGTTGTACAATTCTCCAAAAACTAGTGCCTCCCACTCTTCTCTGGCAGCTGCTGTGCCCCTTGCATCTCTGAAGCCTCCCTCTGCATTCTGAACTTTCTACTATGTCTTTATAACTGCTCCCTCCTACATTGAGGAAATTGGTTTTCTGAATATACTTAATCCATATTTACTTTTAACAAGTGAATATTTAAAATTAATAAAGAAATCATGAATTTTGATGTCACCACAAAATCCAGCCAAATACCACCACTGGCTGCCAATGATTTTTGGTAAAATAATACATACAACATAAAAGCTGCCCTCGTCCTGTGGGTAGACTCCTGCCGGTGGTCTGCTACAGGCCAGCCATCTGAATCAGCTCTTCTCGTGTCCTCGTACAAGCCTGAAAGATGGGCTACATGTTGAGACCATCACGGCAAGAGAAACTAGTGTGACACACAGCCAGAGTATCACATGGTTTATCTACATGAGGACCCCAAAGTATAAGGAACAAAATAAAAAGTAGGGAAAGGAGGGAGGCAGAGTTGATTTTTCTGGATGCTGAGACACAGGACTTGACACCAAAAGTTAGGGTCTGTTTAGCTCACAGTTGGTACAGGCTCACTTCGTGGTTGGCTGGTTCCCAGGCAGGGTGGCATCGAGGAGGGGCACGCAGAGGAGAGACAGTGAATGGCAGGAAGAGGTAAGGAAGCAAGTAGCAAGTGACAAGTGGGGACCCGTGACCCTCTGTCTGTCCCTGATCTCTCTTTTTTTTTTTTTTTTTTTTAGTGTAAGGTCTACAGGGTCTACAGTGTCTCACTACACAGATCTAAGTTATAGTGATCCTGCATTGGTGGTACAGTGGTGAGCGTAGCTGCCTTCCAAAGTCATAGTGATCCTATCGTTTGCTTCCCCAGCGCTGGGATTACAGGTGTGTACCACCACACCCAATCTCAATTGTGGTCTTGGTGTACCCTAAGGGCGGGGCTGGCACTGCAGGCTGGGGATCGAACCCCAAGCCCCATGTCTGCCTAAGTAGGTGCTTTAATCCTCTGAGCTATTTGGCTGGCCCTCTTATCTAGGCTACTCCCCCTTATGGAGGGTAGCACTGACAGCCAATTTTGGGTAGCCTTCATCCTAGGCTGACACCACAAATCAATCCTAGAATTGTATCCTTGATCCCAGCATCATGTACTGGGATCCAGTCACCTTTAAAAAGCCTTCCCCATGACTGCAAGAGGCTTTGAGAGGCATCTAAGACAAGCCATAACAGAAAGCTAGATATTTTGCAAATGGGAAAGAGACCAAGAAATACAGGAAAAGGTGTTTAAAAAACAATTAAGGAGCTGGGGAGATGGCTCAGTAGAATAAGTGCTTCCCTGGCAAGCACGAGGGCCTGAGTTCAATCCCCAGTTCCACTAAAAAAAAAAAATATATATATATATATACACACACACACACACACACACACACACACACACACACACCCCGATTAAGATGTGTTTGGGGATTTTTTGGTACTGGAAGCTGACTCATGACCTTCTGCTTGCAAGGCAGGAGTTGAGTCCCTGGGCCACATCCCTGGTCCAAAGATGTGTGCACCAAGTCCCCTCAGCGAATGTAACCAATACGCCTTGTAATATGCACTAATAATTCCACTGAAAAGACAGTATTCAAAATCCCTGTGTAAAGAGGAAACAGCTTCTGTCTTGATGATTTTTGTCCTCTTTGAGAATAAAGGAGGAGAAAGGACAAATCCAACAGCAAGTGTAGGCCAGAGAATCGCGTTTCTGGGACACCAGTCAGCTGCACTCTGTGACGCTGTCCTCCGAGTTTTCCCGGGGCTCCTCCTGGGGCAGCTACCTGCATGTGTGGATGCCCTTTCTGACTGAGGACTCCTGCAGCTCAGAGATGCTGCTGGAGTGAGGTGCAGGCATGAGGGACCTTCAGCTCAGAAAATACCAGCCCAATGAAGCTACCAAAGAGGTCCCATCTGTGTAGGCAAGGAAGCATGTACGTTACAGTCTGATTTCAAGCGACTGTAATCCTATTTCAAAAGGCAAGATTTCCATTTTGCTGTGGCAAAACTACATACCTGTTCTTCCACTGCTGAAAAATATACACAGAAAATAAACACACAAAAACTACGCTGACCTAGATAACTGGCTTGTCTTTTACAAATGGGACTCCAAAGAGCTGATGAAGAAAGGAGGGTTTCCTAAAGGCCTCCAAGTAATTATAAAAGAAACCGTAGAAATACAGATTTGAGATAAAAACCTAATGTCCTGAGAGAGTAGGGAGCAATAGACAGAGCCAGGGTGTGATGGTTGTCTTTGAATTTCCCAGAAATGGGATTCTAGATAACAGCTTCTCCTGCAGACCCTGTTCTTTGATCCTTTGCTGGAATGTTATCAGCTAGCAATTGTGTGAACTTAGTGTTAGGTAAAAGGTGGAAGTTAGTAGAGATAACAGTTTTTATTCACTTAAATAATTATGCACATTCCTTAGCCTGTCTTTAGCCCTGAATAAAAGTGAGATGCTTCTAAGGCTCTGGGCTCACTTGGAGAGAGATTCATCTCAATGAGACCTCTGAAGCTACTTTCATCAGGTCTTCTCCGACCAGTAACATACAACAGAAACTCTCCAGAAACCTAAAATGGTAGACATATCATATTTAAGGTAATTCCCTGTGAATGGACTTGGGTTGCCACCAACCATTTTATTCTTGCTTTTCTAAATTGTTTTCTTGCTGTTCTCTGAAGTACAAAATCAACCTCTGGGCATCGTTGTGAGGTCTTGCCTAGCGTAAGGACACCTGGCCCAGAGCCATAATTGATTTACACATAGGGCATATTCTGAACTCTGTCTTTTCCTTCATGAAGGGACTTTGACTCTTATAGTAGGCTTGAAACACAGAAGGAGCACCTTGCAGACAATGCATCAGCCTAAATAAAATTTCTCAAGAAGACAAGGGGCACAAGGAGCAAGGTCACCCATGTTTGAGGTCTGAGGGACATCAGGGAAGCATCTGGAACACGGTGTGAGTTTCAAGTTTATTGCTTCGTGGTTCCCAACATACTTTTCCTCCTATGCTCTGGGATACTGGAGCCTAGTTCTCTCCACAGAGTTCCATCACTGCCTGGCCCAGTGCTGGGTTCTGCAGGCCAAGAGGCCCAGAAGAAATTTCTCATTCTTTTCTGCTTACCTCACTGGGCTCCAGCAGAGTGTGTAATTCTTGGCCTTTAGTCTGGGGTGGCAGAAGTGGGCACCATGTGAGGTCCTTACCTGTGGCAGCTTGCCCCAGACCACCCTGCCAGAGGACCCCAGGATGAAATACTAGCGATGGGGTGCTTTACAATGACCATCTTACCAGGTACTCTCCCCAGATTTCCACAGCCTCTCGGGTTGTAAGACACAGAACCTCTGAAGAAAAGCCTTCCCTGTGAACTCCACAGGAAAGTTTTCCAGCAAAACCTCAAGAGCTGAACTCTAGGGAACCTGGGCATGGAGCGGAGACACTATGATATGCGCCTTTCTCCAGAGTCCAGAGGAGACTTTTCTGGGGTGAGTCACCTCAGCCCCAGGAATGATGCCCCTTATGCCTACCATTTTGGTATCTTATGTATCTTTTGTTGTTTTGAATTTTTTTCCAGTACCAGTGATTGAATTTGGGACCTTGTACTTGCCAGGCAGATGCTTATGCAGCTGAGCTATATCTTGGCCATGTGTCTTATGCATTCTTATACTAACCAAGCCTTCACTCTTGAAACCTTCTATTAGCTCCTTATGTTCAACTTCCTCTATTCAGTTTTTGGTGGTTGTCATTGTTTTCTGTCTCTGATTGGACCCTAGCTACCGTATCCCTAAATGGCAAGAAGTGAGAGTGGTTTTCTGAAGTTCATAAAAATAGGTTTGCTTTGCTCTTAGCCATTCTGTCCCTGTTTGCCCACCTCCTAAATATCACCTTTTTCTGCTGTCCACATGTGGCTTCCCACTGGACACTGGTCCATCTCTCAGTCCCAGGATGTTCCTAAATCTCTGCCCTCTTAGACACACCTGTGCAGGGTAGAAGTGAACAAGAGCCATTCTAATCCCTTTATGAAATCTACTGAGGTGAAGCCTGTGCCTTGACCTTTAAAATAAATCCCATCTTGATATTTTACTAGAGACTTGGATAGGATTCTAATTTAATCTAAATCAAAAATTGCCAAGTTAGTGAAAATCTGTGAAGATCACATTGAGAAGTAGAAAATAGAGCTGGCCAAATAGCTCAGTAGATTATAGTGCCTGCAAGCAAGGACAGGGGCCAAAGCTTTGATCCCCAATCCTGCCATGCTGGCCCCATCTCCGGGGTGCACTGAGATGGCAAGACTGTGCATAGTGGTGCACGCCCGTAATCCCAGGTCTTAAGAGGCTGTAAACATGGCCGTGACTCATCCACATGGATGACACAGACATATGATCTTCAAAATAATGTACAGGACTACAAGATAAACCCTGAGAGGACTTCACTGACCACATAGGAAATATAAAGTTCATGTGTTGGTATATAAGTCTTGATCTACCTAGGTCTTAACCATCCAGCAGAAAAGTATAAAAGTGAAGTATACATCGTGGGGCCATAATATTAAGCTGAGCTGTAAATGGTTATGGTTGACAACTTTTTTGAATAACTCACTATTGTTATAGAATGCTGGACTGCGTTGGATTGTGGTGTCGAGTTCAAGCACCTAAGCTAGTTGAATGACAATGGAGTGCCCACCTTTGACAGGTGTAGACAGAGGAAGGGGTATAGAAAGAAAAAATCATGATGTGTGTGTATAGACAGTACAGTTGGGATAGATAACGCTGTGCTTCTACATAATTCTATGGGAAGCAAGATCTGCACTAATGGTGGTTGGACAGGATATTATGTCGGCTTCTAGTACTATGGTCATCCACTAGGAAAATAATTATTGAATTTTTGATATAATTCAGGTATAAAAAATAAGATAAGTAAGCAGCTACACTCTTAATTCACTGTTAAGAGATATCTGCTAAAATAATATCTGTAAGTATAATATCATGTGTTCACCTTGTACAATACCAAAACATTATGAAAACAGTTTGCAATGTATTAATTTATCGAATCTGTCTTGTCAAGGTGTCTTGAAACTGTCTGATTGACATTTGTAGTTCAATAAAATAAAATAAAAAATAAATTTAAAAAAAGAGGCTGTAAACAGGTAGATCACTATAAGTCTGATCCAGTAGTGAGACCCTGAACACCCTATAGACCCTTCCCTAAAATAAAAAATAAATAAATAAATAAAATAAGCGTGCAGAATGTGAAGGTCAGTTAAGAAATTTTGAATTGCATTGGACAGTCTCATGCTTCATAGATTTTTGAGGGGTCTGGGGGGGTGGTTTGGTTTCGGTTTGGTTTTGGTGGTACCAAGAATTGACCTTGGGACTTTGCACTTGCCAGGCAGGCACTTATGCTGCTGAGCAATATCTGTAGACCATATTAGACTATTTTATACAGCCTGGTTTTGACAGTAGAATCTATTTGGATCATGACACGCAGAAAAAAAAAAAAAGTTCTCAATATATAATTTTTAAGTCCATGACCACAATGGTGGCAAATTGACTACCTAAGATGATTATAAATAAAAGAAATGCTGTGCAAGACTCAGTTTCCTGTGTCCTAACATAGAAGTCACAATTAGAGATTTTTTTCAATGAACTCTATGGTCATTTGCTTAATCTCATTCTTCAACTGCCTTTATCTTCTTGGGTTAAATAGAAGTATTCTCCATTGCTCCTCTAAATATCAGAATTTTTAAGCTACTTGAAAAGTTTTCACCTGAAGAATTAAAATCCCAGCATAATATGCAGCACAAATAATTGTGCACATTTGTCAGCTAACGGAAATATATCGCCAGATTCTGTATAAGAAGGAGGCTGTGAAGAGGCACAGAACTGTTTGTTTTATATTTGAAATTTCATTATTAAGAGGATAATATAAAACTAGCTCCTAAAGTCAGCAAAAATACTGTACCAGCTAGGCAATGCTCACAAATATGCTGTATTTTTGTTGATTCCCTTCATCAACCTTAGGGTCTAAGACATCTGTGTTTTTCCTCTTGAAATGTGACAAATCTTGAGGAACAAAGACCAGAGTTTTGGGCTGGAGAGTGTATGGGAAACAGATGAGGCCAGGATAGTAGACACAAAGAGCCTTGTGTGGGTTAGAAAGCTGGAGATGAAGATGGCCTGGGTCTGGGGCCTCTGAGCCAGTCATGAGGTGCAGGGGTGAAGGAGCCCATGGGATCAGTCCTGGAAGATACCAGACAGTAGGCACAAGGCTCTGGGGGCTGGATGCAGTGGCAGAGACATGGGAAGTGCTGAAGAACTAAGACAGACATAGAGGGATTGGCCAGAGGACTGTAATTTTGTAAAAATAAGTCATTTATAGGATACGCATAGGTAAGCAAAAGGCAACATACAAACTGTCCTTATTCACAGATTACCTGATCATTTTCACAGCCCCATCAAAAGCTCCGAGAACTAACAAGGAAATCCAGCCAAGTAGTAGGGTACAAAATTAATAAACACAGAGGAAAAGGGCAGGACTCACGCATATCAGCAGTGACCTCACTGAGAAAGGAATCAGGGAAACAATCTCATGAAAAATACATACAAAGTATTACCTAGGAATCAAAGGAAGTGAAAAACTCCTACAACAGAGTTGGTAGCACTCTGAAAAAGGAGATCGAAGAGGACATCAGAAAAAGGGAAGTCGTTCCCTCTGGCTGGATACGCAGAACGAATATCAAAACAGCTATATAACCAAAAATGATATTTAGAGTTAAAGCGATCCCAATCATAATACCAAAACCATTCTTCACAGAACTAACAACAACCCTAAAATTTATATGGATCTAGAAGTAGCCCGCAAGAGCAAAAGCACTTCTGGACAACAAAAGCAAAATAAATCCATTTTGACTTTAACTTAATGCATGGTGATAGAGCTGGGTCAAGTTTTAGTTTTCGGCATGTAGAAAGCCATGTTTTCCAGCACCATTTGTTAAAGAGGCTATCTTTCTTCCAGTGAGCTTGTGTAGCCCCTTTGTCGAAGACAAGATGGCTGAGTGTTTTCGTAGATGCCTCTACATCTTCTAATCTATTCCACTGATCCTCAGGTCTATTTTGTTGCCAATACCATGTTGATTTTATCACAGTGGCTTTGTAGTATAATTTCAAATTAGGAATTGTGATGCCTCCTGCCTTGTCTTTATTGGCTAAGATTGCTTTTGCTCTTCTAGGTCGTTTGTGGTTCCAAATAAATTTTAGGATTGATTTCTCTATGTCTGGGAGGTATGTTGGTGGCAGTTTGATAGGAATTGCATTAAATCTGTACAGCAATTTTGGGAGTATGGCCATCTTCACGATGTTGGTTCTTCCTATCCAAGAGCATGGAATATCTTTCCATTTTCTGAAATTCTCTATAATCTCTTTTCTTGGGGTGTTGTAATTTTCTGTGAAAAGATCTTTGACTTCCTTGGTTAAGTGAATCCCAAAGTATTTGATTTTCTGCAATGCTATTGTAAAAGGTATTGTTTCTATTGTTTCCCTTTCAGTGTGCTTGTTATCTGTGTAGAGGAATGCTGTTGACTTTTGAGTACTGATTAAGGCAAAGCAGGCAGTGTGTGACAGTATCAGACTTCAAGTTATGTTTAAAGTCACAGCACTAAGAGAGAATGGTTCTGGCTCGTAAAGAGGGATTTTGATCAATGGAACGGAATTCTGTATGAGACGGAACCCCAAGCACCTTCAGGAACATGATCTTTGACAAAGGGTCCAAAGCATACACTGGAGAAAAGATGGGCTCTTTAACAAATAGTGCTAAGAAAACTGGGTATACACGTACACGGAATGAATCCAGTTTTGTATTTCTCACCCAGCGCTAAAATTAAAATGAATTAAATATATACGTGATCTGCTGGAAGAAAAAAATAATAATACCCTTAAAGACATAGGCGTGAGCAAGGACTTTATGAACAGAACCCCAGCTGCATGAGAAATACCACCATCAGCACATGAGGTCACATCAACTTAAAGAGTTGCATAGCAAAGGAAGTGACAGACAGCATGAAGAGACAGCCTACTGCATGGGAAACCTCTCTGAGTATTCCTTAGAGGACCAATACCTAGTATATATAAATAACTAAAATAATTAGTGTTATCAAAATGAAATACCCCAGGCCAGGGAGATGGCTCAGTGGAATAAGTGCTTCCCTGGCAAGCGCAAGGGCCTGAGTTGAATCCCCGGTTCTGAATAAATGAATAAATAATAATAGCAATAATAATAATAATAATAAAAACAAAAACAAAAACAAAATAAAATACCCAATACCTCCAAATACGGCAAGTGGCATAAATAGGTACAACTTAAATAAAAATAGTATATGGAAAAGTGCTTGGCAACTTTGGTCATTAAGAGAAATGCAAATCAAAACAGACACATTAAAGACTGGTTGTCATCATAAACTCAAAGGCTGGTGAGGCTGTGGGGACAAGGAAACTCCTCTACATTACAGGTGGGTGTGTCAACTAGTACAATTATTACGGAAATGAGTGGGGATTCCTTGGAAAACTAACAATATGGACTCTATTTGATTCAGATGTATCACTTCAGGGCACCTTCCTGAAAGAGTTAAGACATCACATTGCAGTGACACACATGCACAAGTGTATCACTGCAATGTGATGCACACAACGCATAACAGCGAGGTCTTAGAAGCAGACCACAGGCCCATCCGCAGATAAATGGAGAAAGAAATGTGGGCCACACACAACAGCATGCTGCAAAGTCATAAAAAAGGAGAAATTTGTTTTGAAACTAGCAGTTAATTGGTAGAATTCTCACCCTCACTAACCATATATGCTGATACCTGTGAACTAAGCAACTGAACTGAAAATAGCAATGTGTGATAGCAAGGTCATGCTTAGAATGCCTGTCATTCTGGCCTTCTAAATACATACTGCTTGTCATGACATACCAATTACTGCCATACTGTCTCTCAAGTATATGTTTGCTTAAAAAAATAAGGATAATAAATGAAAACAAGAAAGAAGGCACAGGACTGTCCTGCAACAAGGCTGTATATGGTTAGATTTCTAAATTGTGTAAAAATATATGATTGTTTATTCCTATTTTTTAATATTTTTAATGTTTTTCTTCATATACTGTAGGGACTTAGTTTAACATATTAATACTTGATGGAAAATACCTGTTCCATGTTATGCCTAAGGTGTTTAATATTCAGACAGATAGTGAGGTTAAGCTCAACTGCCTATGTTGTAGGGTAATAACCATAAGCTTCTCTTCTGGAGGGTTAACAACCTAAGTTTATAGACCAAAAATTAAAGAAGAAGGGCTGCAAGGAAAGTCAAAATTTTGGCCCTAGCCTTTCAAGGTCAGTGAAGACTCAGGACATAGGAGAGCCTGAACTGTAACATCATGTAACTCAGTTGTGTCCCAAATTTACTGATCAAGGAGATTATGGGGCACAGAGGAAGTTGACTGATGATGTAGAGCGTGCCTAAGAAGAGTCACATGGAGAGAAAACATTCTCTCAGGCTTTGACAGAGAGCAAATTGGTCAAGCAATTGCCATGACTCATCCACATGGCTGACACTGACAAAGGATCTACAAACTGTGGTATAGGGTTTCAGGATAAATCCTGAGGGGAGTTGACTGGCGTTATCAGACACAAAAGTTACTTTTCTTGTTATGTAGGTCTTGCTTTATCTTGGTTTTAACCATCCAGCATAAAAGTATAAAAATGAAATATAAAAAGTAAAGCCCTATTAATATGCTGTGTTGTAAAAGGCTCTAGTCAACAACTTCTGACATTGCCAGTCCTACGATAATCCACTACTACTATGGACTACTGGACTGTATTGTAATATTTTGCTGAATTCATGCGCTTACAGTATTTAAATGACAATGGAATACCCTTCTCTGACAAAACTAAACAAAAAAAGGGATATAAATGAATGACCATTTTGTATCTGTATATTCAAAATAGTTAGGATAGACATACAGCTACATTCTCTTAATTCAATGAATAGAAAATTTTGTTCTAATAGTGTTTGTGGACAGGATATCATGTCTGTATCAATGAATAATCACTAAGACAACAATAAGCAATGTATTAATTATTGAAACCATCCTACTAATTGGTTTTGAAACTGTCTCATTGCCATTTGTTTCTGAATAAAATTATATTAAAAAAGAAAGAAAAACTTGAGTCATTCATAGGAAAACTGATACACCCTGATTCCATAACCTTATGAGAAACAAATCAGAAGATTGAACATTATATCATTTATAAGAAAAGCCCAAAGTACCTATAATTTACAAGCAAAATAAAGATGATATAAAACATCTTTATATAAAGATGATATAGAGGAAAGTGGAACTAGGAGGAAGGAGAGGGAGGTAAAGTGCTAACATGCAGTATTTGTGTGTGCAGGTCCCATTTGGTGTATTATTATTGCCAATGTCTAGTGATCTAAAGGTAAAAGAAACATGCATAAGTCATTCATATGTTCAGAAGTCAAGTTGCTTGAAAAGCATTTGAATAATCTTAAAAACTAATTACAAGTGATTGCATGAAAACACAATGAGGTGCTCACGGTCTCTCACCAGTGTTGCTGCACATCTGCCTGGACTGTGTAGCTAAACCTTCCACTTGAAGAGTGACACTCCATGGAATGTGTGCACCGTATTTCAATTTCCACTTGTCAGTGAACACTGATGTTTCCCCTTTTGGCAACTGTGAACAGTGCTGTGAACATTGGCATACAAGTATCCCTTTGTAACCCTGATCTCAGTGCTTTTGGGGAATATTCCAGAAGTGCAGTGCTTGGTAGGGCTCACATCTGTACCCAAAGCACACTCTCCCTCCCAGATTCCTAACCCATGTCTGCAAACATCTTTGCAAATGATCTCTGTGTGCATCTATTGACATTTGCATGTTCATTATCAAATATCATACCTCCAGAACAAGAATTCAGATCATCTCCTCCCGAATACCAACAAAACAAGATTGAGCCCCCAACAACATAACAAATCCAGCTAGCTCATTGTATGAGGCCCTTCAATTTCCAGGCTCCACCTGGCTTGATTCCTTGTATTACCTTTTTGGCCCCTTTAGAAACATAAAACCTACTTCTGTAACCACTCACAAATGCACAGCCGCATAGCAGCCAGTGCAATTGCACTGCTGGCAGCTGTCCTCATCCCCCTGGCCAGAATCTCCTAATCTTAGAAAATGAAAGTTCTGTACTCAGCAAATGACAATTACGGTTCTCTGCCCTCTTCCCGACAACCGCCATTCTACTTTTTCTCTAGGAACTAGGCCAACTGTGTACCTTATGTAAGAGGATTCAGACTATATTTGTGTTCTTCTTGCCTTTTCATATCTGGGTATTCCACTTAGTACCAAAGCCTTAAGTTGGGGTCATAAACCTTCCTCTTAAAGAGTGACACGCCATGGAATATGTTCACCGTATTTCAATTTCTACTTGTCAGTGAACACTGATGTTTCCCCTTTTGGCAACTGTGAACAGTGCTGTGAACATTAGCATGCAAGTATCCCTTTGTAATCCTGATCTCAGTGCTCTTGGGGAATGTTCCAGAAGTGCAGTACCTGGATAATATTGTTCCTTATATTCTTTAATGAGTGGAAATCTCAATGTCTCTTTCTCTCTGCCTCTACCACCATGTCTCCCTAACTCATCCTTGCATTCCTGCAACTGTTAATGGCTACATAAAGTTACTCAGGTCAACTTCTTTCAGTTCATGACTAAGATGTAGGTGTGTCCAACCATGGAGGTTCACCCAAGACTATCTGAGTTCTGGCAATCTGAGTCCATATCCCAGAAAAATTCTAAGTCTCAGGTAAAGTAAGACAGCTCCTCAGCCTTCTGGTATCCTGAAAGGTTGTGGTAGTATCTTCTCTGCCCTCACACAGTGCTTCTCTAGCCTTACCTCCGACTCATATGTCACCCCTATCTTCACAATTAACTGGCTGCAACCCCGAAAAATAGCTTGCTTAAAATACTTAGAAGATCCCTAGTACACTACCTACAACCACTCCAGGACCTGCAATTACACCCTTTGTCTTCCCTTCTAGTACTGAAGAGGAGCTACTTGTGTATCACCCTAAATGCAGCTCCTCATTCTGTGAGCTAGATCCGGTTCCTTCTCATCTACTAAAGACTCTGCACCAAACTCACCTTAAACATCAGTTTCTCCTCTACAGAGTGATTTCCAAAAACATTACTACCACTTCTGTTTTAAAATTAATAAAAAAAAGACAGCCTTCTTTGACCCTTCTTGTCCTTACAGCATATAGCACAGCTCTGACCTTTATATACAAAGCTCTCTAAATTTCTTGTATTTTCTCTAATTCTTGTTCTCTAGACTCTCTTGAACTTAGCATTTTGCTCCCTAAATTTCTAACAGCTCTGCTCTTGTCAAGCTCATTGACATAGATGTTAGTAAGGAAAGCCACAATCATCAGTGCTCCCCTACTGGCAGTCGATAAGCTACACCTGGCAAGCCGTGGTAGGCGGGCGCCCCTTCCCCTTGTTACTTTATCCTCAACACAACACTGTCTGGTTTTATTTTTTCTTGCCCTGTTCTCTTAAAAGCTGACATGTTTGGAGTCTGATGCTGGCTTTCAGCCTGTGTCTTTAAGATTCTTAATCATCCTTTAAAAATTGGACACTTTTTAAAGGATGACTTTTGGTATACAGGCATCCCTTTGTAACCTTGGTCTCAGTACTTTGAAAGGGTGTAGCACTTACACCCATAATCCCAGCATTGGATCATGAATTAATCACAGACCCTACAAGCCTGCCCCAGTGACTGCATGAGGCTTTGGGGGGACACCTAGATACAAACCATAACAGGATCAGTCAAGCTAATCAACATATACATCACATCACATTCACATCATTTACTTGTGGAAATAACACTTAAGGTCTCTATGCAGTATTCAAGTACACATAATTATTAGCTAAAGTTCCCATATTTTAAAATTGCTCTCCTAAACTCTAGCCTTCTAAAAGAGATGTCATACCCCTTGACTGATCATATCATCCGGTTCCTTCATCTCCCACCCCAACACCTGGTAACCGCTATTGTACTCTAGCTTCTACGAGTTCAGCTAGAGATCTATAGTGGAAGGAAAACAACACCAGTTTCTCTGTGGCTGCTCATTTATTCCCTTAGCATAATGTCCTCCTGATTCATCCCTAGTGCCACAAATGGCAGGATTTCCTTCTTCCCCAGGCTGATAGCATTCCGCTCTGCGAAGACACCACATTTTCTCCAGTTGTCTGCCAGGGGGTTGATACTTGTTTGACTCATGACCTTTACTGTTGTGAGTAGTGCTGTGGTCGATTAGAAGTGGAGATGCCTCTGTGACATGCTGATGTCCTTTCCTTTGGATATATATCCAGCGGTAAGAAACCAAATAGCATAACTTCACTTTTAAGTTGTCTTAGTTACTTTTCTCTCATTGCTGGGACAAAATACATGACATCCAAAATTAAGGAAATAAAGATTTATGTAGCTCACAGTTTGTGGAGGTTTCAGTTCACAGTCTGCTGGCTCAAAGGCCGAGTGGCACATGGCAGAGGAAAGCAGTTCATGGTGGTGGAAAACAGCAAAGAACCATGGGAGAAGAAGCTGCTCTGGAATCTAATGAGCCTTTTTCCCTTCCTTAATTTGTATGCAGATTATCTGCCTCAAGGTGGGCATAGCACTCATACTCATAATCCCAGCATCAGATCAGGAGTCACTCACAAACTCTAGAAGCCATCCCAGTGACTGCATGAGTCTTTGGGGGACAGTTAGACACAAAGCATAACATAAGTCTTTTTGAGGAACTTTTATTCTGCTCTTTGTACATGTGATACTAAAGTATAATCCAACAATAATGTGCACACACACATCGTATTTCTTTATATCCTTGGAAACATGCTTCATCTTTTTGGTTATAGTAAATCATTCAGATTTTTCTTAAATTTTTGGTTAGTGAGTAATAATTATCTATATTAGTTGGTTGTGGTGTGATATGTGATAAAAGCCAGCCTCCTTCTCTCCACCTTTCTTCCCTTGGCCCTTGACCTGTCTTATCCATTATTCTTCACACAAGTGGACATATCTCACTGCCCACCTGGGACAGAAAACATGTGCTTGTCCACTGCAGGTGGCCTATTCCACTTAATGGGCACCACTCCACCCATTTTCCCTCCACTGAAAGGACTCATTTTCTTTTATGCTTGAAGAATACTCCATTACGTACATTTGTCCTGTTGTCTTTATCCAGCCCTGGGAATATTTTGGAATAACTTGAAAATAATTGGCATTAAATTTCTGAAGTGGTAAAATTTAAATGTAGTGTTCTAATGAAGGCCTGTAATCTCAGCACTCTGACAAACTGAAGGAGGAGGATCATAAGTTCAACCCCAGCCTAGGTAAGTGAGCAACTTAGACCTGTCTCAGCATAAAAGAAAAATTTAAAAGGACTTGGACTATAATTTTGCACAAAGGCCATGGGTTCAATTCTTACTACAGATAAATTCTTTTCAATTGATAAAAAGAAAATTGTGCAGTAAAGCCACCTAACCCTAAATTTTCTCTGTTGGGAGACTTTTATAATCTTATTATTAGTTACTGATCTAATTATCTTTGCCTGACCTAATTCCCTAATTTTGCTATGTAGGTATCCAGAAATCTATGCATTTCTTCCAGGTTTTCCAATTTGTTACCCTATAGTTCTCATAATCATTCCTACTGATCTTTTGTGTGTTTCTATGATAGCAGTTAAAATGTCTTTCCCATTCATCCCTGATTTTATTTGAGACAGCTCTGTTTTTTGTCTTAGTTGACTGGAATAAAAGTTTGCCATTTTTATCTTTTAGAAAACCAATTTTTTTTGTTGTATTCCTCTTTTGTAAGGTATCTCCTGAGAAATCTGCTGTTAATCTAACCAGAGTTGTCAGATTTGGTGATTTCTGCTTGCAGGTTTCAGGAGTCTTTCTTGTACTTTTGACTGCCGGGGCTACTTCGTGGTGCATATCTCTCTTGACTGTGTCTATTTGAATTTCTGTAGGTTGCTGGCATTAGGAGTCCGCATCTCTCCCAATATTAGGGAAGCTTTCTGTTTTTATTTTATTGAATAAATGTTCTGTGCTTTTAACTGTTTTTTCTTCTCCTTTGGGAACTACATCAATGTCAATATTTGTTTTTAGTGCCCCAAAGGTCTGCAGTCTACTCTTTAATTTTTCTTTTTGCTTTATTCTTTTCTCTGATTAGGATCTTTCAAAGGATTTCTTTTCAACTTTGGTGATTCTTCTTCTATTTGATTTACTCTGTTCTTGGGACTTTGAGTCATATATTTTTACCTTACTGGTCTCATGTCCAAAATTTCTATTTGATTCTTTTTCAAATCTCTCTCTGCTGAACTGCTTTTCCATATTCTTCATTGTCCTTATAATTTGACTAGCCTGTATATTCCTGTTCTTTTGGTCTCATTAAGCGTTTTGAAATCAGTCTTTTAAATTGTTTATCAGGTGTTTTCTTCAAATTCATGTTGGTGGTCCATTGCTAGAGAATTTTATCCTCTTTGGACCTGTGATATTACCGTATGTTTTTCACATTTTTGTGTTCTCACATTGAGACTTGTGCCTTTGGTAGGTCAGTTATCTCTACCCCTTTTATAGGGCATCTTTCATAGTAAGCAACTTGCTCCTGAAGATATGTCTTGGGGTGTCACTTTGTTGCACAGCATTGGCTTTATTTCTAGTGGGGCTCCGCAGTGCGGGCTCCTGCCAGCTTGCTTGGCTGGGATTTACTACTTCAGGCACAGCACACACCATAGCAGAGCCCACTGAACCTGCAGCTTCTGCAGGCAAAGGAGTTGAGGGTCTAACAGCTCCCACAGGTGTGCAGGCAGGAATGCGCTTGGTGTCTCATGGTGTGGCTGTGCCTGCGATGGAAGTGATCAGTTAGCGGATTTCGGAAGTGCTGCTACTTCTGCTGCTAGCAGGGGTCTGTGGCATTGGCAGCCGCAGCAATGCTGAGAGGCCTGAGGCCCTGATCTTGTACCAAACAATGGATTGGGCCCAGCTGCTGCACAGCGAGATGGGACAGCAGCAGCCCAAACGCACCAGACACCAGGGCGGGATCACAGCAGGAAGCACAGCGCTAGGGTGGCAGTGGGAGTACTGCTTTGTGGCAGTTCATGTCTTCATGCAGAAGGACAGCTGAAGCCATGTCTTTTTCTCCTGACCTCTCCAGCTCAGTGTTCACACAGAGGCAGGGCAGTGCCAAGATCATGCAGCTTTTCCAGGCCCTTCGCTGTGGTGCCTGGGCTCATGGGAACAGCTCTTTACCACTTGGAAAATGGCCACTCTAGCAAATGTGTGTCTGTATCGTATTGTGATTTAATTTGTTTTCCCTGCCATTTGGCAGTGTCAGACACTTTTTCATACACCCTTGGCCTGTCTCTTTGTTGTCTTTTTTTTTTTTTTTTTTTTTTTTTTTTTTTTTTTTTTTTTGGAGGAACCAGGGATTGAACTCCAGCCCTTGTGCTTGCCAGGGAAGTGCTTATTCCACTAAGCCATCCCCCCAGGGCCCCAAAAAACCCAACAACTTTTTTTTTTTGGCAGAACTGGGAATTGAACTCAGGCCCTTGCACCTGCCAGGCAAGTGCTTATTCTACTGAGCCATCTCCCCAGCTCCTGTTTTCTTTTGTTGATGGAGTTCAGGACCTAATATCCCTAAATACAATGTCTTGGTAATTGAGAAGAAAACAAAAGGGGGACTTTCTCTATGATCTTCTCCCACCCTTGTCCCCTGAAGAAGACCCTGAACTCCCTCTGAAGTGGATCAGAAGACTGTCATGCTAGGATGTCGCCATACACACGAGAGGAAAGACAACCCATATCCTAGAAGACAGTTTTCTCTACATTCCTTCAGATGACTGTATGGCTTTTGTTATTCATTATGTCAATACAATGTGTAGCATTTATCAATTTGCACATGTTGAGCTGTCCTCTCTGCGATGAATCTCATTTGATCATAGTCTATGAGGTGGATGTTTTGTGGCACTAGGCACACCTACGTGTTCAGGGTCAGTGGAGGAGATTACCATGATACCAAAACCATATGGGCATTGCTTGTGGGAGATTTAAAGTTTACTAAAGTAACACAAGAAAGGAGAGCACTACTGGAGACTTACTAATAACAAAGAGTAGAATGAGCTCAAATAACCAGTCATAGCAGACTGGATGAATCAATTCTAGGGAAATCTGGGGTAGTGGGCAGAGGAAAGAAATTGCCAGACAACAGTCTGAGCAGGGAAGTTGCCAGAAGGTATGGTGGCAATGGACCAGAGAGGGAAATTGCCAGAGAAGACTCACAGTGTGCAGCAGTGTGCCCCACTGGACTACCAAAGACCACAGTGCCAGATTCTACCTGCCATCCTCATGTGTGGCTGCCTAGACTACAGCACCCAGTGGGTGGTGTTCTGGGCCATCACCAAGAGGAGCTTTATAAACTAAGCTGCACAGCAGTGACATCATTAGCTGTTCTTTATTTTACCATCTGACAAACACTCTAAAGAACAGCTAACCTAGCAAATGCACAGGAAGACAGTTTCTACACATTAAACTCTCTGGCCCAGTTCCATTGTTGCACAGGTCATATTTATCTATTATCATACACCATCATATGTTGTCTCAGTTACTCTTCTCTGGTTGCTGGGACAAATACCCAACACTCAAAATGAAAAAAGGAAAGGTTTATTTAGCCCACAGTCACTGGATGTTTCAGGCCACACTCAGCTGGCTCCAAGGCCAACTGACACATGTCAGAGGGCAGTATATTGTTCATGGTGGCAGCAGAAAGCCTGAGCAAAATGGAGAAGTAGCAGCAACAATGGCAATAGAGAGAAGTTTGTATCTGTCTCTCTTTGTTTCATTCAGGCTGTCCACCCCAAGGCTGGATATAGCACTCACACCATTAGTCCCAGCAGTACTAAGACACAGTGGATCATGAGTTAGTCTCAAATGCTACAAGTCCCCACCCCACAACTGCATGAGGCCTTGGGGGGAAACTAGACACAAAGCACAACAATCCACCCCTGGACCCCCAAAGTCACACGTACCTCCCTTTATGCAAAAGACATTTTAGTCCATCTCTGAGAGTTGGAAAAGTCCCAACAGTATCAACACTGCTGAAAAGTCCAAGTCTCAGGTCTCCTCCAAGATCTAAGGCAAACTGTTAGCTGTGAGCCCCTGTACAAAGGAAAATTTAAACACTTCCAACATTCAAAGGCACAAGATAAATACTACATTCCAAAAGGTACAAACAACAGGATACCAAGCATTGGGACCAACACAAGTCCAAAATCCAGCAGGAAAAACATTAAATTCTGTAGTTCCAAGAGTAATATCTGGAGCAATCTGCACTGAGTTGTGAGACCCAAAGGCCTTCTGTGGTAGCCGTATGGCACTTTTGGTGGTAGCTTCTATGGCTTCTCTCACAGGCCAGCTTTGCTCTCTCTTTGTAGTTTGCCTTAGATGATCCACATTCCTGGCCTTTCCAAACTTCTGGGATTTCCATGGAATAGACTTCTCACTCTCTGCTTCACATTGCCCTCCCAGGGGCCCACTGCCCGGCCTTCAAAGCCTTCTTCTAAAATCTAGGTGGAAGTCTTTTTAATCTCAGAACTCCTGCATTCTTCAAGCACCTAAAGCCAATTCCACATGAATGATGCCAAGGGCTGCTCCCAGCTGAATCAGTAGCCAGGCTTCTTTCTCTCTTGGCTGTCAAGTACCTAGATTGATGAACATTTTCACCCTCATTCTGAGGAACAAATTCTCCATCCCAGTGCCATTTTGGAACCTGTTGAGGCCATAGCCACCATTGTGAACATTGGTTCTGTGACTTTCCCCTCAAAGTAAAGTTCCTGACCTCTGTAATTCTGAGACTGCAAAGGGTAGAGACCTTCTTCCTTTAGTGATACCCTCAGGAGATCTGTTTGATTCTCTTGTTCCTTCTCAGCAATGGAGATCCTTCCAGCTCTATCTTTGCAGCCCACAGTTTTATTGGAGCTTCCTTTCTAGCCAAACTCACATTTTAAACCATCCTCCTGGATCTTTGCTCTTGACTCTCAAAATAAACCTGGCTAAAAGCCCCAACCAACAACCATACCACCACCCCAATATTTGGCTGCTTTGAACGACTAATCATTCCACCATGTTTAATCTGTCTCAGGCAAAGTCTCTGGACATGAGCAAAATTCATTCATCCTTTGTGATACACCATAACACAAATCATCTTGAATCTAACAACCAAGGTAGTCCTTCGTCCCAGCAGAAACCTCCACAGCCTAGTCTTTACAGGCAGGATTTCTGTCAGCCTTTTGGTCTTCTGAGCTCTGACCAGAATCTCCCCTACAGAAGAGCCGAAGGCATTCCAGCTCTTCACTAGTAGGTCACTACTTCAAACTTTTCCTATCTCTTCCCATAAGACATTCCCCAAAACTCACAATCCACATGATCAGGCTTATCCACATCAGTGACCCTACTCCTGGTACCAAATTCTTTCTTACTCTTCTCTTGTTGCTGGGACAAAATACCCATCAGCCAAAATGAAGGAGGTAATGGTTTATTTAGCTCACAGTCACTGGAGATTTTAGTCCATACTCAGCTAACTCCATAGTAGACTGGCACATGGCAGAGGGCAGAAGTTCATGTAGCAATAGAAAGCATGAGCAAAATGGAGTAATAGCAGCAACAACAGATACAAAAAGAAATTTGTCTCTCTGTCTCTCTTATATTACATTCAGGCTATCTAGCCCAAGGCTGGGTATAGTACTCACACTCATGATCTCAGCAGTGCTGAGATCCATAATCTCAGTGGATCATGAGTTAGTCTCAAACTCTAGAAGTCCCTACCCCATAACTGCATGAGGCTTTGGGGAGACAACTAGACATAAAGCATAACATATATTATTATATATTATCACCATATTCTTGTCCCTGTCTGCTCATAGTGTCCCTTGTTTTGGCAAGTGTCTTGGGACGTAGTGTTACATGTCTGCATTTTGCTCAAGGATGATACAGCTTGCTATAAAATTTTTCATCCATTTTCAGCAGAGTTACTGTGTTCAGAACTACATTATTACAAATTGAGTCTAGGGACATCCACCTTTTCCTTCTTCTTTCCTTTTGGACTAGATTAGAATGTAGAAACTCCCCTCTCTTTTCTGGTCACAGCTGAAAACCCTAGGGCTAGGAACTGTTGTGGCACTCACAAAGTTAAGACCTGGTGGAAAGATAGGCACCTGGGGCACCTACAGTTTCTTTGTTTACCCCCCTCTCTGATCCTTGTTCTTTTGCAAGATGATGGGATCTTCTTAGGCCACCATAGTCCCCATTACTGTTCCCTAAACATCCACTAGCTGATGGGTTTTCTCCACCTCAATAAAAACTTCTGCTAAGTCATCACAGTAATGAGCCAATATGGCTCAGGCCACTGGAAGCCATGTGCCATGCTCTACCTTCCTCCTCCCTGGTCAAAATGTCCTACTTCCTTTTCAGAGTATTTTCTTTGCTTGTTCATGCCTCCTGCCCAATCACTATTTGCCATGTCACACAGACTATTCTCTAAGCCCCACCTCCATCCCGGTCCTATATAACCTTTATTCCCCAGGCCAGGCCCTCTGAAGCTCCAAGTCTCTCCTTTCCTGTCGAATTCCCTGTGACCACCAGAAAGGCCTTTGTTTATCTTTCTTGTCTTTTTACTTCACCAAAACACCTAACACTGCCCTTCATCCACTGTCCTTGACTCAGATATAATGAATAGACATCAAGAGTCTGTGGGCTTCTTTTCCTAGAGAACAATTGGTCACCCCAGATCCCTGCTATCCTCCCCTCTGTTATTGTCTCTTGCTCTTTCTTTTCCTACCATGCCCAGTAACCCAAGCAAGAGACTGGAACACAATGAAGAGGTCTGCAGTGAAGGGGCCCACAATTTTGTTGTTCTTTTGTGTTGAATTTTACCATCAGCATAATTCTAGCTTCATACAAGGTATTTCACAGAGCTCCTTGCTTTTTATACTGTTAGGCATGAACCCACACAATTGACCAGACCAGATATTCTTCTACTCGAGTAGCAGATTTACTGGGGGCAGCAAGAAGACTGGCTGTCTAGTGGACTAAGATGGCAGAGAACAAAAGGGGAGAAAGGAGACTTTAGAGGACCTTTTAGGGAGGGTGACTGTGAGCTGGAACATCCAGATCACAGGTGGACGTCATTTTTCTTCCTTGCAGTTTAATTCTGCTTAGGTCAGAAGGAAGTGAGCCAAGAACAGCATGAGAAATGAGCCGAAACCAGAGTACAGTACAGGGCAGGGTTGTGGTTGGTGTTGGGGCAAGATGCCTGGGAAACCAAGAGGGGGAGTGCTTGGGGAAGGGTGCCTGGGAAACTTTGGGTCCTGCCCTATCATATACTTTTTTTGGAATAGTTTAACAGAACTCAGTTGTTCTTTAAGCCTTTTGTAAAATTTAACTTAAAGCCGTCATACCCGAGACTTTCCTTTAGTGTGACAGTTTATAATTACTGCATACACCCCATATTCATTATTGATCTATTTAGATTTTTGTTTCTTTTTTATCTAATCTTGTCTTTACACATGTGTGTGTCCAGGAATTAACCTATTTCTTGTGGCTTTTCCAGTTTTTTTTTTTTTTTTATTGTAGTATTGACACTACCAAAATGCAAAGGGATCGTAAGAAACTACTTAAACAATGTAATTTCTTTTTTCAGCTTTGATTTTATTTGAGTCTTTTTCTTTCTTGGATTACAAAGCACTTTCTCAATTTTTATCTTCAAATATCTTTGATTGCTTTTGTATATTTCAGTTTCTATTTCATTTATTACTGCACTCATCATCGTTATTTTTCTTCTACTTAATTTTGAGTTTGGTTTGCTCCTGCTTTTCTTAAGTCCAATGAAGTGCTTCATCATTAGATTGTTTCCTTGAAATCTTTCAATACTTGCATTCACTGCTATAATATTACAGTTTGTTCAGTGGTTGCAAACCTATGCCGTGCATGCTGAAGCAGGCTGTTTGTTATTAAAAACTTCAATGCTTTAGTTAGTATCTTGCTATATTCCACAGGTTTTATTGCACTTTAACTTTTTTATTCATTTTAATGAGAAGAAAAGATAACATAACAATGAAATAGTTTCAAAACAGTTTAGTAGGATGTTACAATAATTAATACATTGCATATTGTAGTCTTTGTAGTAGTTATTCAGAAGAAAAGATGCAGACATGATATATTGTCTAAACAATATTCGTACAAACCTTTCTTCTCATTGAGCTAAGAGAAAGTAGCTGTATGTCTATCCTATCTTGTATATATACATACAGTACAAAATGACCCTTTATTTATAGCCCTCTTTGTTTTGTTTCGTCAGAGATGGGTATTCCATTGCTGTTAGAGAAGCTATATTTGGAGAAGTCTTTAAAAGACCTTTTCATACTTGATGCCAGTCCGAACATTGTAGGTACTTGAATTAAGCAAAATAATCTAATAGAGTCCAGCAATGCATAGTAGTAGTAATTTACCAGCACAACTGGCAATTGTCTGAAGTTGTTGACTTGAGCCTTTTACAGCTCAGAATATTAATACAGCTTTATTTTTTATACTTTATTTTCTATGTTTTTGTGATTACACTTTTCTGCTGGACCATTAACACCAAGTTGAAGTAAGACTTATATTTCATTTATTTCAAAAAAAAATGTTTTTCAATTTCTTCAATGATGCATTGGTCATTTACAAATGTATTGTTTAGTTTCTAAGTGCTTGTAATTTTGGCACGGTTCTTGGAATTGACGTACAGTTTCATTTAATCATGATCTCAGGAGATACATGATCTAATTTCAATTTTAAAAATTATTGAAACTTCATTTGTGGCCTAGAATTACCTTGCTTGCAGAATGTTCCAAGTGTTACTGAGAGTAACCGGTGCTTTTCTGTATTATGTGAGATGTTCTATAAATGCCAGCTGTTTGATGTGTAATATGTTGCAAGTCTAATCAACCTTTAATTTCTGTCGGGATGTCCTGCTCATTGACAAAAGTGGGCAGTGGAAGTCTTCATCTGTTATAGTGCTCCAGTGTGTCTTTAAGATTTATTAATGTTTCTCTCATGTATTTATTTGTTGGACCCTATGCTCACTCTCTCTCTCCCCCACTAGATAGATAGATAGATAGATAGATAGATAGATAGATAGATAGATAGATAGATAGATAGATAGATAGATTACAGGGTCTATAAGATCTACTACATAGATCAGACTCAAAGTAATCCTCCTGTTTTCGGCCTCCCAAGCACTGACTACAGGTGTGTATCACAACAGCCAGTCTCAATTGCTATCTCAGTGTTCACCAGGAGACAGGGCCAGCAAAGCACACTGAGGATTAAACCCTAGTTCCTGTGTCTGCCTAAGCAAGCACTTCAATCCACTGAGCTATCTGGCTGGCCTTCATCATTTTTGATTATATCTTCTTATTGAAACAACCTTTTATCAATGTGTAAGGATATTTCTTTTAATAGTTTTGATCGAACATGTACCTTATGCATTGATTTTCATTTCCATCTGATATGTATTCTTTAAATAATTTTACAGAAAAACAAATACCAATGAGACAGTTTCAAAACTGATTAGTAGCACAGTTTCAATAATTAATACATTGTATATTGTTGTCTTAGAGGTTATTGTACAAGGTGAAAACATGATATCTTGTACACGAACACTACTAGAACAAATCTTTCTATTCATTGAATTAAGGGGATGATGGGGGCAGGGAGATGGCTCAGTAGAACAAGCACTTGCCTGGCAAGCACAAGAGCCAGAGTTCAATCCCCAGCTCCATGATAAAAAAAGAGGAATTAAGGGAATGTAGCTGAATATCTATCCTAAATATTTTGAATGTACAGATACAAAATGGTTGTTCATTTGTATCCCCTTCTTTTGTTTAGTTTTGTCAGAGAAGGGTATTCCATTGTCATTTAAATATAATAGATGCATGAATTCAGCAAAATATTCCAATATAGTCCAGTAGTCCATAATAGTAATGGGTTTTCCATAACACTGGCACTGTTAGAAGTTGTGCTTTTATAGCTCAGCATATTAATATGGCTTTACTTTTTATACCTCGTTTTTATACTTTTCTGCTGGATGGTTAAGATCAAGATAAAGCAAGACCTATATAACAAGAAATGTAACTTTTGTATCTGATAAGGTCAGTCAAATCCCCTCAGGATTTACCCTGAAACCCTGTACTGCAGTTTGTAGATCCTTTACCATTGTCAGCCATGTGGAAGAGTCATGGACATTGCCTGACCAATTTGCTCTCTGTCAAAGCCTGAGAGAATATTTTCTCTCCATGTGACTCTCCTTAGGCACACTCTACATCATTGATCAATTTCCTCTGTGGCTCCATAATCTCCTTGATCAGACAATTTGGGATACAGCTGAGTTACATGATGTTACAGTACAGGTTCTCCTATGTCCTGAGTCTTCACTGACCTTAAAAGGATAAGGCCAAAATGTTGGGGCCAGGGAGATGGCTCAATGGAATAATTGCTTCTCTGGCAAGCACGGGGCCTAAATTCAATCCCAGGCCAGGGAGATGGCTCAATGGAATAATCACTTCGCTGGCAAGCGCAAGGGCCTAAATTCAATCCCAGGTTCTACAAAAAATAAAAATAAAAAAAGAATTGCAAAATGTTGATTTTACTTGCACCCCTTATTTTTTCTCTAATTTTTGGTCTGCAAAACTTAGGCTGTTAACCCTCCAGAAGAGAAGCTTATTGTTATTACCCTACAATATAGGTGGTTGATCTTAATCTCACTATCCGTCTGAATGTCAAACACCTTAGACATAACATGGAACAGGTATTTTCCATCAAGTATTAATATATTAACCTTAAATCGCTCCAGACTATGAAAAGAAAATTAAAAAATAAAAAAAAATTTAAAAATAGGAATAAACAATTACAAATTTTTATACAGAAGTTTAGAAATCCAACCATATACAGCATCATAGCAGGACAGTCCTGTGACATTTTTTTCTTGTCTTTTGTTTTCATTTATTACCCTTTTTAAAAAACAAATATTTACTTCAGAGATAGTATGGCCGTAACTGGTATGTCTTGATAAGCAGTATGTATTTAGAAGACCAGAATGACAGACATTCCAAGCATGAACCTACTATGACACACTGCTATCTTCAGTGCAGTTGTTTAGTTCACAAGTATGAGCATATATAGTTATTCAGGGTGAGAATCCTATCAATTTACTGCTAGATTTGAAAACCTGCTGAAGATTCTCAGGATTATTGCCTTACCCATATTGTTCATATAAATGTATGACTTTGCCTCTGTCATGTTTCCTAACTCTTTTCCTTGCCTGCTCTTCATTGTTTAATCCTCAAGTTTTCACTTTCCTTTTAATAGTATTATACCTTTTTTTAATTTCTTTTTTTGCATTCTTATACTAGAGAGACTATATGATATTTACACATGTGGGTCTGGTTTATTTTGCTTATGAATATATCTTCAAGTGGCATCCACTTAAATATGAAGGCTTTGAGTTTATCATTCTTTATAGCTGAGTAATACTCCATTATACAAAAATATTACATCTTTGTCATTCATTCCTCAGGTGATTGGCATCTTGGTTGTTTCCAAAATTTGGTTATCACAAATTGTGCTGCTATAAACATAGGTACACATACATCACTATGATATGATGTTTTCAGTTCGTCCAGGAAAATTCCCAGTAGGGAGATAGCTGGTTTGAATGGGATTTCCAGTCCTAGTTTTTATCCACATGTATTTCCGTAATGGTTGCACCAGTCTACATTGCCACCAGCAGTGGAGAAGGGCTCCCTTTTCTCCATATCCTCTCCAACATTTGTTGTTGGTTGATTTGTTTATGATGGCCATTCTTTCTGGGGTGAGGTGGTATCTCAATGTTGTTTTAACTTACATTTCACAGATGACTATTGATGTGGAGCCTTTTTTCATATATTTATTCACTTCTTTAACTTTGTCCTCTGAGAAGTGTATGTTCATTTCGGATGTCCATTTCTGAATTAGGTCTTTAAATTTTGAGGCCATAATGTATCTTAGTTCTTTATAAATTCTAGAGAGCAGACCTTTGTCTAAGTGCTTATTAATCAAGTTTTTTCAAATTTGTGAGTTGTCTTTTCACTTTGTTGGTAATTTCTTTTGACATGCAAAAACTTCCCAATAAGAGGAAGTTGTATTGGCCAGGGAGACAGCTCAGTAGAATAATTACTGCCTTAGCAAGCATAAGGGACTGAGTTCAATCCCCAGTTCTGCCAAAAAAAAAAAAAAAAAAAAAAAAAAAAAGGAGGAGGTCCCAGTTGTTAATTCTTTCAAGTGTTACCCATGTGATTTGATTTTTGATCATGAATTTTTTGCCTACCCCTATGTCTTCAACAGTTCTTCCTACTTTCTCTTCCAGGATCGTTAGTGTTTCTGTGTTAATGTTTGATCTTTAATCCATTTTGATTTTAGCTTAGTGCATGGTGATAGACTTGGGTCAAGTTTTAGTCTTTGGCATGAAGAGAGATAGTTTTTTCACCATCATGTATTCAAGATCTTTCTACCAGTAAACTTGTTTGGCCCCTTTGTCAAAGATAAGGGGGCTGAATGTGTTCATAGAGGCCTTTACATCTTCTAATCTGTTCCATTGATCCTCAGGTCTATTTCGTTGACAGTACCATGGTAATTTTATCACAGTAGGCTTGTAGTATAATTTCAGGTCAACAATTGTAATTCCCCCTGCCTTATCTTTGCTGGCCATGATTGGCTTTGCCATTCTAGGTCTTTTCTGGTTCCAAATAAATTTTAGGAATGATTTTTCCAGGTCTGGCAGGTATGTTGCTGGTAATTTGACAGGGATCCCATTAAATTGCTACAGAAATTTTGGGAGTATGACCATCTTTGGTTCTTCCTGCCCAGAAGCACAGAATATCTTTCCATTTTCAGAAATCCTTTATGATCTCTTTTTTCAGAGTACTGTACTTTTCCAAGAAAAGATGTTTGACTTCTTCAGCTAGATTAATTCCAAAGTATTTCATTTTCCTCGCTGTTATTGTAAAAGGTATTGTTTCTCTAATTTCCCTCTCAGTGTGTTTGTTATCTGTGCAGAGGAATGCTATTGACTTTTGGATATTGACTCTGTATTCTGCTATGCTACTGAATTTGTATATCAATTCTAGTAGCTTCTTGGTGGAAATTTTTGGGTTTTCCCAGGAAAGTATGTCATTGCAAATAATGATAATTTAACTTCTTCTTTACCTATTCTTATTCCTTTTATTTCTCTCTCTTCTCTAATGATTCTAGCTAATGATTACAGAACTATATTGAATAGGAGGGGTAACAGAGGACATCCTTGTCTTATACCAGATCTCAGAATAAAAGATTTCAGTTTTTTCATATTTAGAATTATGTTAGCCATTGGGTTGTCATAAATGGCTTTTGTCAGATTGAAGTAGAGGCCATCTGTTCCAATATGCTGTAGGACTTTGAATATGAATGAATGTTGAACTTTGTCAAAAGTTTTTTCTGCATCAATTGAGATGATGGTGTGGTTTTTAGTTTTCGTGTCATTGATATGTTGTATTACATTTATAGATTTGCCGATACTGAACCATCCTTGCATCCCTGGGATGAATCTTACCAGATCATGGTATATGATCTTCTTGATGATTTGCTGTATTCCATATGCTAGGAATTTATTGAGGATTTTTGCATCTATGTTCATTAGGGAGAATCTGTAGCTCTTTTTTTAGTTACCTCTTTCCCTGATTTTGGTACAAGTATACACTTGCCTCCAGGAATAACTTTGGGAGGATTTTTTCCCTTTTCATTATCACTGAAGAGTTTGAGGAGTATAAGGATTATATCTTCTGTAAATTTCCTTTAGAATTCAGCTGTAAATCCATCAGGACCTGGACCTTTCTTTGTAGGTAGGTGCTTTTTTTTGTTTTGTTTTGTTTTGTTTTTGTATTTTGAGCAGGGTCTCACTATGCAGCTTGGAATCATAGTGATCTTCCTGTTTTCTTTTTTTTTCCATTTATTTTTATTTTATTAAAATACAAATGTCAATCAGACAGTTTCAAAACACCTTAACCATACAGAGTCAATGAATTAATACATTGCAAACTGTTTTCATAACGTTTTGGTATTGTACAAGGTGCATACATGATATTATATTTACAGGTTTTTTTATAGCTGAATTATATCAAAAATTCAAT
>PVKA01027954.1:18799-30059 GCA_004027165.1 Ctenomys sociabilis | reverse complement strand
TCTGTTCACCAAGGTTTAATGCATTCACTTCTCACTGAGGAGCCACTTTTCACCCCATCCCCCACACCCCCACACCCCCGGCTGCCTGTGAATAGGAGGGGAATGTAGTCATTCTATAAAAAGCATCTAACATCTGCCATTTAAAATAGAGACATTGTATGAAGAAAGTTGAATAAAAATTCAGTCTCATGTATGCAAAAAAAAAAAAAAAAAAAAAAAAAAAAAAAAAAAAAAAAAAAAAAAAAAAAAAAAAAAAAAAAAAAAAAAAAAAAAAAAGTGAGTTTAAGGCCAGCCTGAACTGCATAGTGAGACCCTGTCTCAAAAAGACAAAAAATATATATATATATATTTTTTTTTTTCAGGGGCTGGGGAGATGGCTCAATGGAATAAGCACTTTCCTGGCAAGCGCAAGGGCCTGAGTTTGATCCTTGGTTCTGAAAAAATAAATAAATAAATAAATAAATAAATAAATAAATTTCAAACTGAGCGTGGTGGCAAAAATCACTTGGGAGGTTGAGACAGGTGGTATATATTTCAAAAAAACTGTAAAGGCATGACCTTTAGAGACACAGAGGCAAAGATGTGTTAAAGAGTTTATTTCACTCTTTAGCAAGAAACCAGATTAATATTACAAACAGTTCAAATGATGAAGTCAAAGGAACACGAATCTGAATGAAATAAAGGGATTAGATTGCAAATTGAAACAAACTGTTGCTCCACAAAGGGAAAGAAAGAAAATCAAAGGAAACTATTAGATATTAGATCTGCACATCTGTAAGTTACCTTTGACTTACAAAGTGGTGGAAAATAGCTCCAAACAGCATAGCAGGACCAGCACCAGAGGGGCTGCAGGGATGTGCTGTACACAATATGTGGCTCTTATTTATTTATTTTTAAATTAATTTGATTGGTGCGTTTCAAATATACATAATGATCTCGTTCATTGTAGGGAACTTGTGCCTGCCTGGGATATGTATCTTGCTTCTTTTTTCCCCATTTCCCTCCCCCTCCCTTCAACCTTTCTTCTCATTTGTTTCCATTTTTTCCTTCTACTTTTTTTTTTTTTTTTCTTCCCTTTCTTTCCTCTTCCCCCAGTTAAGTGAAACTAAGGAAAAACTTCTTGGCAAAAGGGGAGGGGACAAGGAGCAGAGGAGTTTCAGTGGGGCTGTTTTGTGCCATCAGCCCCTTGGAAATCCAGGACCCTTGGTCCCAGTTTTCTACTATAAACGATGATGGAATTAGTATTCCTCCTCCTTCCACTTCCTGTCTGAGAAAGCTCATTTATAATGGTGGTGAACAACTTTGGCTTCACCTAAAGGATTAAAAACTCCTGCTACCTCGTGCTTGTAATTCCAGCCCTTGGGAAGCTGAGGCAGAAGGACTGCCTCAAGCTCAAGGCCTATGTAGGCTACAAAATGAATTCAAGGCCAGCCTGAACTGCATAGTGAAACCCTGTCTCAAAAAGACAAAAACAAACAAAGAAAACAAAATGAAACTCCTGATACCAGGGGCTGGCCCCTGAGATTCTAATTTAGTTGGTCTGGAATGTAGTTTGGGCATCCAGAGTTTTAAAAAGCTACTTAAGGTTTTCTTTTTTTCTTGAAGTGTTGTGTATTGAAACCAGAGCACTACATAAGCTAGGCAAGTGTTGTATCACTGAGGTACAGCCGCAGTTCAAGTTAGATAATTCTAGAGTTCAGGCAAACCTAAGGTTGAGTCATCCAAATATAAAAATCTGTATTGAACATAGAATAATAATAATAATCTATTTGAATAATACATTTTAAAGGAAATGGAGCCAGGCGTGGTGGCGCGTGCCTGTAATCCCAGCACTCGGGAGGCTGAGGCAGAGGATTGTTGTGAGTTCGAGACCAGCCTGAGCTACAAGGTGAGCTTAGGGTCAGCCTGAACTGCATAGTGAGACAAAAAAAAAATAAATAAATAAATAATGGAAATGGAAAAGATGATATTTATACATTCATTTGCATAGACATAAATTAAGTCTGAAAGTGTTACCAGCTAGCATGGGTCCTTGTTTTAGTGTAATGAAAATTAAAACTAAAGTCACAGTACAAATTTACAGGGAAAAGTTTTAACTGGAAGATGAGAGAAGATGAGGAAAGAGCTCAGCTTGAGTAACAGCTGGAGGGGATTCTCTGGGCAATAGGCTGGGGCCCAGTTAATCATTATCTCAGTAGCAGTTTTGTAATTTTCAAGGAATCTTCAGGACTTTAGTGATTCCCTCTGTATGTGGCAACTCAGCCAGACTCTGTCTCAAGATAAAAAATAAAAAACCACTGGGCTATAGATTAGTGCAAAGGTCCTAGGTTCAGCTCCTAATACCACAAAACACATTGCATACATGTACATAAAAGAGGTTTCCAGTGGTAGAACTCTGGTCTTTTAACTTATTTCATTTTAACAAACAGAAATCTTTATTTAGAGACAGGCTCTCACTAGGTAGCACAGTTTGACCCTGAACCTGTGAGACTTTCAGGAGATAAGAATCTGCATCAGTTTGCGGGTGGAGAGGCTGGTGGGACCTTGTCACCCTTCTCTCCAACAGGAGCTGCCACCTGCTCTGGAGAGGGTCACTCAAGGGACGCCTTGGAGGAGGGAATCTATTAGAAACAAGGAAGGGGAATGCCCTAAAGTTTCTTATTGTATTCCAGATATGGGGATCTCATAGTCAAAGTTTCTTACTCCTTTAGAGTGATTCATTAGGCACCAGAAGTCGTTTGATCTTTACATGTTAAAAAAGAGCTATTTATTCAAATGGAATGCAGAGGAAAGTATCAATTATGATGCTATTTTATAACTAGAAAGATGTAAAAAGAAAAATGGTAAAAATGTCTTATGTGCAGGTTTGATTTGTATTAAAGAGGATATTGTTCTTTAATAAAGGATATTATTATTTAATAAAGGATATTGTTATTTAATAAAGTGTAGATGTGAGCAGCAGGAGAACCAGGCAGTTCACATGCCTGAGGCCTCACTATCTTGGAGCCTGAGGACAAGACAGCATTAAGCACAGCCTCACCCACCATTACTGAAAGTAAGGTTTCCTCTATTTGCTTTCTAGTCTAGAGGATGTGGTCTTCTAAAACAGCTGTAATCCAGGCCTCTACAGGGCTACACCTATTCTTAGCTGAGTCTGTGCAAGCTTTCCAAGGACAATACCTTTTGAAGAAAGAAAAGACAATTTGGAACTTCCAGAGTTCATGTGCCTTAGATGACCCTGATATGTACATGGATGTTTTTTAGAGGATTTATTCAGATTTATGAACTAGATTGAAGGGATGTAATATTAATCTTAAACCAAGCTTTGACTTCTAGTAAAAGGCAGCATTACAAGCTGTCATTGCATTTGTAAATAAATAGCATAGAGTTAATTTTAAAGAGCCAAGAGATAGACAACCAGTGGAACTACCTGTTCTCACTGGAGCCCAAGCAGTCAGAGAGGGCCAGGCCCTTAAGGAGACAAGATGGAAGACGAGGTGACTCTGCAACTTGGAAGAGATAGACACTCTGATACTGGCTACATCTCAAGACCAAGACAAAAAGAGGAAACATACATCAGGGATTGATTTTTTTTTTTTTTTTGGCAGAACCAGGGATTGAACTCAGCCCCTTGTGCTTGCCAGGGAAGCACTTATTGCACAGAACCATCCCCCTGGCCCCAGGGATTGATATTCTAAATAGGTATCAATCACCTTGAAAGAGCCCAAATGAGTCACTAGCCCATCCCCCAACAGGAAGAGACCCTGTCCCATATTCATGCCCGCTTGCTACATGACTTGCTTCCCCAGTTGCTCCTGGACTTAATCAATTTTGCCTGAGCAGTGGTGCTTGTAATCTCATTGGTGGACCATAGTTTTGTCCCACTTCATGCCCACCTACATGAATTCCCATGTCTTCACTACCGTAAGCCGGCCTCACCACATGGTTTTCCCCTATAAAAGTCCCTGGAAGAGACAGCTTCCTGGGAAGAACCCACTCAGGCCCCTTTCCTGTCCCTCTCTTGAACAGGAGCTTTCTTTCCATCAATAAATCTATTCTGCTCATAACCTCCTTTTGTTCCTAGAATTCATTCTTCAGTTTTAGAGAACACAAATACCTTTTAAGTTGGGAGATCAGTTTTTCTCCCTGTGTCATTTGGAAGTTTCCCTGTATCAGGATCATGAAGTCTCAAGCTTCACCAATGGATTAATCCTTGGATGGATCCATATATTTTTTTTTTTTTTTTGTAGAACCAGGGATTGAACTGAGGCCCTTGTGCTTGCCAGGGAAGCACTTACTTCACTGAGCCATCTCCCTGGCCCTTTGGATCCATAATTTGATGAAGGTATAATACAGTAACACAAAATTTGGGTTGAGTCCTCATTTAAAGGAGGGGATGGGAGTGTCACCTTAGGGACTATATCTTGTCCCCAGCCCCTTTGCCTGTCGCTCTCTTTGCTTCCTGGCTCCTGGAACCGCTTTCCTCTCCTCACCTCTGCCACATGGTTCTGCCTCCCTACGGAGGAGGTCAATGAAGCCGGCTGATTGTGGCTACCACCTCTGCCATCAGGAGCCAAAAGAAGTCTTTCCTTCTCTAAGTTGACTTCCTCAGGCTTGTCACAACAGTGGAAAACTGTGACACGATGACCTTACTGTTACCCGGTGCCGGGGGAGGAGCAGGAGGGGCGCTGAGTTGCTGGGATTGCCCATTTCCTCAGCAAACTCATGTGGAGGCTTGCGGAGTGACTGTGACTGGTGCCATTCTTTGTGAAGCTCCATGAGAGCTGATGGCAGCCCAGGGGGAGCCTCCAGGAAGCAGATCTGGCAACGCAGCGCCTGCTGTGAGCAGAGAGTTGCCCCTCCCGTCAGCAGGGCGCCTCAATCCCATCTTCCATCCTCCTCTGGGAAGGGAAGGAGTGGCCAGCAGCTCCCTGAGTGTGAAGCCCAGGCTGCAGCCCCGCATGCTTGGAGGTGTTAGGTGTGCAAAATCTCAGACCTCCCCATGTCTGAATGAGAAACTCTGGATCTGGGCTTTAAGAATTGTGCTCCTGACATGCTCTCCAGTGATCTCTGCAAGTGAGGAAACAAGTCTCCAGGGAGGTTAGAAATGGCAGAACTAGGGAGTGAGGTGGTAAGGCTGGGTAGGGACTCTCCAGGGCGAACCAAAATTACAGGGCTCTGTGGAGAGAAGCTTTTACTTGGTTCTCTGGTCTCTCTTGACATGTCTCATGTTTTAAAATTAGCCTTTTCGTTTCATTCCTCTTTCTGGTACAGAGACTCAGCCAACGTGAACACGGACCCTTTCAGTCTTCTGGGACCTGGTTGCGACCAGTTTTGCAACTAGGCCCCTGCTGAGCCTGCTGCAGCTCACAGGGAGGCCCTAGCTCTGGCTAGAGTAGCAGCAGTGCAGTGGGTGAAGGCAGTGCGTGGGCCCAAGTGGGCCTGGGTGATTAATGACTGCATTTCCGCCATGCCAGCCGCCACCAGGGCCTGCCCTGTGGCCAGTGCAGTGGTGCGTTTCTATATAATCTCTTTTGACAACTGGGAGGGGCACAAACCCACAAGACTAATCCAATTACAGTAACTGAGAGCTCTGGCTGCTCACCGTTGACAAGGTGAATGCAAGGGCAGCCCAATTTGGGGATCGGGAGCTTTGGGACCAGTAGGCTGCATCACAGAAAATATTTTCCTGCTTCTGCATCCTGGGGTATTTTTGTTTCATGACAAAAGGTGGCTGTCACTCCAGGGCTGTGTCAATTAGAGTGACATGAAGGGAGTCAAGTGGATTGGGCTCCCCTGTCCCGTCCCATCCGGTCCCGTAGCTGGGTCTGTGATTGATACATACCCCCACCCAGGGAGAAAGGTGTCCTGAGAAGGGAAGGAGAAAGTGGAGGTCTCTGATTCTCTCTTGCTGTTTGGCCTTCGGTGGGCTTCAGCACTCTCCTGTAACATGAGGATTGTAGATTACCCCACAGCTACTGTTCTCCCTTTTAACATTTCATGCAGCTGAGGATTTGAAGGGGACATTTCAGCCTGGACTCTTCTTGTCTAGAAGAAGAATAAGGACATAGGGCAGAGGGAATAGAAACAGGTGGGTTGGGGTTACTTCATGAAATGCTAACACGTTTTGTCAAAGAGCTTAGTGCTGCTTTGTAGGCACCAAGGAGCCATGGAAGGCCTGTGAAGTCAGGAAAGGGAGCTGTGCGGAGCTGAACCAAGTAGGAAGATGAAGCAGGGTACCAGGTTGCAGAAAAAGTGAAAATGAAAGAGACAGCAGTGTGGTGGCCGCCCTCACCCCCACCCCTTCACCCCGTTCTGATCAGCACCAGCTGAGGAGCTGTCCTAATTAATGCCACCCTACCACCCGGCTGAGAGCTGTCTCTGCTCCTCTCCCCCTTCCTCCTTCTCCCCTCTCTTCTCTCCCTTTCCTTTTCCCCTCCTCCCCCCTTTCCACCTTTCTCCTCCCTTTTCTCTCTATCTCTTTCTCCAGGGGATTAAATGAACCCAATGAACCCAGGTCCTTTGTACTAAGTTGCCTTTCTGACACTTTTTTTTCTCTCTCTCTCTTTTTTTTTTTTTGTGTGTGTGTGCAGGGTCTCACTACTCAGCCCAGACTCATAGTGATCCTCCTGATTTCTGCCTCCCTAGTGCTGGGATTACAGGCACACACTACCACGCCCAGACTCCATCGCAGGCTTAGTGCACCTGAAGGCAGGGCTGGCACGTCCTGCAGAACCAGGGATCGAATCAGGGCCCCTGCGCTTACCTAAGCAAGTGCTTAGTCCGCTGAGCTATACCGCCCGCCCCTACTTTTTTCTTTTTAAAGTCAATGTCTCATTAAGCCTAGGCTTGAACTTGTTTGTGATCCTCCTGCCTCAGACTCCCAGAGTGGGAGTTCTTGCTTCCCCAGTCTCACTGTCATTTGCTATTGTCAGACCCGTGAGTTTCTGTCAATCAGTATGGTGGGAATTGACATTTCTTTGTAATTTTAACTTGCGTTTTCCTTGTTTGTGTGTGCAAACATCTTTTGATGTTTGTCTGATGCTTGCTTTCTCTTATGTGAGTTTCCTAGTCATTCTTTTGTCTAGTTGCCCTTATGGGTTTTGTTGTCTTTGTTTTTGCAGACCTGTGGGTCTAGAACCCAGGGATTCACACCTACTAGGCAAATGCTTTATCACTGAGCTACATTCCCAGGTATTTTAAAATGTTTATTTTGAGGGGCTGGGGATATAGCTCAGTGGTCCAAGTGCTTGACTATGAAGCGCAAGGACCTGGGTTTGATCCCTGGTACTGCATGCCATGCTGGCCAATAACCTGCGGCACGCTGTGCTGGGCTTGATGGAGCACGCCTGTAATCCCAGGGCTAGGGAGGCTGAGGCAGGAGGATCACTATGAGTCTAAGCTGTGTAGCAAGACCCACTACCAATTAATTAACTAATTAAAACATATTAATAATTTTATTTTGAGACAAAGCCTCACTCAGTTGCCTGACGTGTAGTCATCGTGCCTCAACCTTCTGAATATTTTGGATTACTTGTGTGTACCACTGAGCCAGGCCCCTTTCTGTACATTTTATTTTTATTTTTTATTTATTTATTTTTTTGTCTTTTTGAGACAGGGTCTCACTATGCAGTTCAGGCTGGCCTTAAGCTCATTTTGTAGCTCAGGCTGGTCTCGAACTCACAACAATTCTCCTGCCTCAGCCTCCCGAGTGCTGGGATTACAGGCGTGTGCCACCACGCCCGGCTTTTCTGTATATTTTAAATATTTCTTTCCCTATAGGTTCTGGATATTTGTCTCTTGCACTTATATATAATACAAATATATTTTCCCAGCTTGTACCTTTTTTTAAAAATACATTTAGTACAGGGTCTACAGGGTCTCACTATGAAGCTCAGACCCATAGTGATCTATCTGCTTTTTTTCAGCCTCCCAAGCACCAGGATTACAGGCTGCTCCCCCAAGCCCAGTCTCATTCACTGTCTCACTGCTCCCCGGGGGCGAGGCTAGCACAGCAGGCCAGGGATCAAACCCTGTCCCTTCATCTGCTTAAACAGATGCTTTAATCCACTGAGCTAACTGGCTGGCCCCCCAGCATATATATATGGTGGAACCAGGGATTGAACTCAGGCCCTTGCACTTGCCAGGGAAGTGCTTATTCTACTGAGCCATCTCCCCGGCCCCTTATATATTATTTTATTTTATTTATTTTATTGTGGTCCTGGGGATTGAACCCAGGGCCTTTGCACCAAGGTACATTTCTAGTCCTTTAAACTTTTTTTTTTTTTTTTTTTAATGAGACAGGATCTGTTATGGCTTACATTTGGGTGTTCCCCCAAAACCTCACGTGCTCACAGGCAGGGCGTTTGGGAGGCAGAAGAATCCAGGGCGGGTGACACCAGACCAGTCCACTGATATTTTAGTGTAGCTCTAGGTGTGGAGGACAGATTTACTGAAGAAGGAAGACCCACCCTGGGTATGGCTGGGGCCAACCAATAGGCTTGGAGCCTGGATGGAATAAAAAGGAAAGAAGGAAGTCTTGTCGCTGTGGGCTGTTTCTCCTCTGTCATGCCACCCTGGCTTGAAGTCAGCTGACTATGACTGTGAACTAACATAAGCCTCTCCTCCTTTACTTTGTGGGTGTCAGGTGCTGTGTTTCAGCAACAAGAAGGTAATGAAGACAGGGTCTGTTCGCGTCGCTAAGTTGCTCAGGCTGGGCTGGAACTTGTGGTCCTCCTGCCTCACACCCTGAACGCTGGGGTAAAATGCATGTGCCACCATATCTGACTTAATATTTTAAAAATTTTAATAATAGTTTTATTTAATAATTTATTAATAGTTTAATAATCGTTTTATTTTTCCAAATGTACTTCCCTAGTATCGCCACCCTTTTTATTTCTGGTATAAATACGTTGAGCTCTGTGCTTTGAAACTCGCTCGGTAAGTTCTTTACTGAGCAGATTCTGAGGGGCTGACCACATCGCTTCGGTTTCTCAGAGACCACAACTGGGGTTATTTTATTGTTGAGAATTTCCTTGCAGTGTCAGTTGTAAGTTGCTTTAGAAAATGCGGCCAGATTTTTTATTTTATTTATTTATTTTTTTAGTACCAGGAATCAAACTTACGACCTTGTGCTTGCCAGGCAGGCACTTGTGCCACTGAGCTATGTCCCTGGCCCAAAGACCAGACTGTTGTGCTTGTCTGGAACTTTGCCTTTGCACTATTTCTGCTGGCTTGCCCCTAGATTTTTTGCTTTGTCTTTGTCTTTCCTGGCCAGCTTTCCAGGATCTTTCTTCTTGTCGACCTTGGGCAACGCTGTGGAGCTTGAATAGCAACAGTAAACCTGCAGCCTTGGTAAGATGTCAGATCCAAAAGTTAACTTTAAAAAAATAGTTAACTTTGGTTATTACAGTGACTTTAGAAAATTAATTACATGGAGCTGAAATGTAGTTTCTCAGGGGCCAGGGAGACGGCTCAGTGGAATAAGTGCTTCCCTGGCTGAGTTCAATCCCCGGTTCTGAAAAAAAAAGGAAAAGAAATGTAGTTTATCAACATTTGCATTTATGGTTTGTTCTTTTGAGTCTTTTAAAGAACTTGACATTAAAATCATAAAGCTAGTCTATGTTTTCTAAGAGCTTTCATTTGACCTTTAAGTCTCTGATCCACACTGAAATTACTTTTGCATATGACACAAAGTAAGCATGCAAATTTATCTTTTCCATGTGAGTACTCATTTCTCCCAGTGTTGTAGGCAGCAGTGTTAGACAGAAATATTTTTAGGCAGTCAGGCAGGGCCAGGCCCTCGAAACAAATAATACAGGAAACAAGATGTCTGCAACTCTGAGAGGGATGGAGGCTCCTGCTGTGAACCAGACCTAAAGACCAAACAAATGCTAAAAGAGTAACACAGGGATTGATATTCTAAATAGGTAGTGATCTCCTAAAAAGACCCAAGTGAGTCACTAACCCAACCCCCAAGGGAAGAGACCCTGTCCGGTATTCATACCTGCTTACTATGTGACTCCTTCCCCACTTGGTCCTGGGCCTAATCAACTTTACCTGAGCAGTGGTGCTTGTAATCCCATTGGTTGACCATAGTTTTGTCCCACCCCACATCTGCCTAAGCAAGACCCCCTTCTCTACCTTAGACCTGCGTGGTTTTGCCCTATAAAAGTCCCTAAAAGAGATAGCTTCCCTGGACAACCCACTTGGGCCCCCCTTCTGTCCCTCTCTGACAGAAGCTTTTCTTTCCAATAAAGTTTTTTCCTCAACCTCTGTTTGTTCAGAACACGAGCTCATCCAGGTCAGGCTGGGAGTTTTACTTCCCTGTGTCACCAGCACTGTGTATTGAACAGTCCGTGGCTCAGTGCTGCTGCCCAAGGCTGGCACAGCACCAACTGTGAGCATCTTCAAGTTCACGGTGGCGCTAAGTGTGAGCACCTTCTTAAACTTTACCTCTCTCTCTCTCGGTCCTCTGTCATTCTCCTCCTGGGAACCTGCACCATGTTGTCAATGGTGGTCCCTGACACCTAGGAGATTTTGGATCTCCTGCCCAGGAATGTGGGCTCCTGATACAGAAGGGCCTTTGTAAAGGAGAAGGAACAGCCCTGGAATCTCCTATGGGTTCTGGCTGGGGTGGCAAGGAAGACCTCAGAGAAAGTGAGACTGGAGCCCTGAGTCCTGAGGTGCTGTGAAAGGCTTCTCAGTGACACGAGGCTGGCCCGAACTGGCCTGGATTTGAACTTGTGATCCTCTTACCTCAGCCTTTGGAGTGTTGGATCTGCTCAATTCCTCTTTATTTTTTATTTTTTGAGGTAATCTCACTACATGCACAGGCTGGTTTCAAACTTGTGACCACCCTCCCCAGCCTCCTGAGAGGCTGGGATTATAGGCACTCTGAGGTTCTGGGAGAGGCTTTCCAGTGACTGGCTGGGATGCATAGGCCCTCTCTCCTCACCATAGAATAGAGAGAGCCTGCAGGGTCTGGCACCTGTGTTGCTCGTGACTCCTGTCTCCTGCCTTATCCACAGAATGTGGAAGGTGCTCAGGGGTACCCCAAGAAGTTTCAACTACTCAAAGACATGAGTCAGACAATAGTAGAAGTAGAGAGAATTTTCTTCTTTAAATTCTTGTGCTGGGGCGGGGGAGATGGCTCAGAGGGACTGGGGAGATGGCTCAGTAGAATAAGTACTTTCCTGGCAAGCTCAGGGGTCTGAGTTCAATCCCTGGTTCCACATTAAAAAAAAAAAAAAAAAAAAAA
>PVKA01027954.1:0-18699 GCA_004027165.1 Ctenomys sociabilis | reverse complement strand
AGAGAGAAAGAGAATTTAGGCACTGAATCTAGGAGTTTTGTACTAAGCTACATCTTTGGTCCTTTTTCTTTTTTAATTTTGAGGTCTTGGTAAATCACTCAGGTGGGATTTGAACTAATGATCCTTCTACCTCAGCCTTTGGAGTGCTGAATCTGCTCAGTTCCTCTTTATTTTTTAATTTTTGAGATAATCTCATGCATACCTAGGGTGGTTTCAAACTTGTGACCACCCTCTTCCTACCTCCTGAATAGCTGGGATTACAGGTGTATTTTACTTTTCCAGGCCTTTCGATTCTCTTTTCATCCTTCTAATTCTACCTGTGAGAAAGACACCTTCCCCATGCCCCCTGCATACACACACACCTGTGCACAAACATTCACACACACACACACACACACACACACGCTATTGCTATTTGCCCCTTATAACCCTAGGGACTGTGTTCAGGCTTTGGAACCTTGGGGGAAGTCTGGTATCTGACTAGATATTTAATGTTTTTTGTATGTTTGTTTTCTTATGTTTGCTTTGGGAGTTACCCAACATCTTGGCAAGTAGTACAGGTTGTTATTAATAATATTCATGGAATGCTTTCTTTTACATTCTTTTGAGAGAGAAAAGAAGTTTTCCTCGTTGATGTAAAATCATATTATAGGGGCTGGGGAGATGGCTCAGTGGAATAAGCACTTCCCTGGCAAGCGCAAAGACCTGAGTTCAGTCCCCGGTTCAGCAAAAAAATAATAAAATAAAATAAAATCACATTATGTGTGTATTTGCATAAAGAGGAATGGAAAAGGAGAATCAATAACCTGTTGGAGTTGAGTCAGAGTGATAGAAATTGAAAAATCAATTTCAGATGATTTTTGCCTTACATTCTTTGAGAGTTGCTTGCATTTTTTACAATGACCATACATGAGCACGTAATCGGGAAAGAACTGTTTTTGCTATGAATAAAGGTGTATGTATTTAAGGGGACATATTAAGTGAGTAATAACATGAGAAATTAATGTTTGAGCATTTTCACTGAAGTCCGTAAGCCCAGTGGGAATGGCCTGCCGTGAGCGGAGCCACCTGCTCCCCACTGGGTCTCTCTTTCCTTCTCAGATACTTGTGGCTGGGCCAGGTTCTTGGCACCAAGTCTTTCCTGAAGAAGGGCATAATTGACAGCCCCGAGGCAAAGGATGCCTGAGGTGTAGCCCTAGGAATCACCGGGTCACTGCCCTTAGGAAGAGACTTTTTCAGCTCACCGCCCAAGTTACTGTTTAATCTTTAATGGCGCTGTAAGTGCAGAACAAGGAGCATGCACTCACCCACACATTCCTTAAGCATTTACCTAGCTTCTTGCTCTGCTTCCTCTTTGGGGACAGGAGTGGGTTGGATAACAGTGCCTGCTAGGCACAAGACAGTACAGACCAAGCAACTGTAACTCGAGCAGCTGCCTCACTAGCATCGAGGGAGGGTGAGGTGGTGCTGCCCTTGTCTTCTCGGAGGTGCAGACTTGTGGGAGGCCGTGTGAAGAGCAGCATGAGAGAAAAGCAGGCCCGAGAGCCAAATTGCTGCAGTGGTCCGCAGCGGTCAACTTTGTGGCTGGGCCAGTGGAAGGGGCTTGCTCAGGAGATGTTTCACAGAGACCCAAAGAAATAATTTTTTAGGTGAAAAAGGGGGGTTGGAGCCATCTAGGAGCTGGCTGCAGAAATCCTGAGGTGAGTGAGAGGGACCAGCTATGTCCAACTGTGAGATGCCCTTCTGGTAGCCAAAGGAGAGAGGGGTGGGAAAATGGGCAGGTCCAGATCCTACAGGGCCATCTAGGCCTGCAATCCTCAACTGAAGGCCATTCTGTGATCCATGGACATTTGGCAAAGTTGTCATACGGCATGTGTGCATGCGTGCATGTGTGTATGTTCATGTTTGTTAAACATCCTCCAATGCTCAGGACTGCTTCTAGGAGTGAGAGTGACACAGCTTAGCATGTTCATAGGGCTGGGGTTGAGGAGCCTTCTTCTACAGCCTTTTAAAGACTTTGTTCCTTATTCCAAAGCCCAGGGGAAAATCATGAAGTTTTACACAGGAATGTGATGTAATAAAATTTATGTTTTAAATTGATCAGTTGCTGACCCAAGAAAATTTTGAGACGCAGCTGGGGAGTTCTGGTCTCCACAATCTCTCACACCATGGGGTTTACCTTTTCACCACCTTTGGTGCTATTTGCATCTTTTTTTTTTTTTTTTTTTTTTTTTTTTTCTTGGCAGAACTGGGGATTGAACTCAAGCCCTTGCACTTGCCGGGGAAGCACTTATTCCACTGAACCATCTCCCTGGCCCTATTTACATCTAATACGGTAGGGAAACCAATGTACACTTACATTAAGAACTAAGCAAGGCAGGAACTTTTCCCCAGGCCAAAGAGGCATAGCACTCAGGCCTGCAAAAATGTTTCAGCCTGGTGTGACAGGCAGGAAAATCTCCACAGAGATGTCCATGCCCTAATCCCCCAAATCTGTGAATGTGCTACCTTAAATGTAAAAAGGATTTTGCAGACATGATTAGTTAAGCATCTTGAGAGGTAAGAAGATTATCCTGGATTATGTGGATGAGTCCACTGTAATCAAGAGGATTCTTATACAAGGAAGCCAAGAGAGGCAGAAAAAAAAAAGAAAGAAAGAAAGAAAGAAAAGGAGCATCAGATTTAGAGACTTGATGACAGAAAGAAAAGCCAGGACAGACTGGTTTGCAACCATGTGTTGCCGGTTTTGAAGATGGAGCAAGGGATCAGAACTATAGGACAATAAATCTGTATGCCACTGACATTTTGGTAATTTGTTTGATGACAACGAGGAACTAATACAGCCTGGTTGAGCACAGGGGTGAAAGCCTGTAGACCCAGTATTCAAGAGGTTGATTGTGAGTTTGAGGCTGGCCCAGGCTACCTAAAAATACCCTGTCTCACGAAGAAGCTATTACAATGTGGCAGTGGTTTTGTTTCCTCTAAAAAGAGGAAAATGCAAACTAGAAATTAACATTTTCCATTATTTTAAAATTTCTTTTATCATATTCAACAAATACAAAAAGATACAAAGCATTAGTTATTACTTCCAAACCAAGAAATAAGGCATTTCTGATACAGCTAGAGACCTTGTAGACCTAAGCCTGATTTCATTCCACTCTCTTCCTTAGAATACATATTCATTGACTCAAAAATGGGGTAACATTCCAATAAACAGATTAAAAATATTGTAAATTGAAAAAGCATTTAATACTTCTGACCAATAAACATCAAAGATGGCTTCTTCTACCTTAAATATACTTAGAACATTTGTAATACCCCATAGTTGGGCAAACCATCTAACATAGAGCTTATTTTATAATCAAATGTGGGCTATCTCATTTATTTATTTCCTGGAGGGGGCAGGCCCAGGATCTCTATGTAGCCCATGTGGGCCTTGAACTTGTGTCAGTCCTCCTGCCTTAGCCCCTGGAATGCTGAGGTTATAAGCACACACCTCTCATATACTGAACACTTGCATTCAAAAGCTGACTACAGCATAGGACACTCAGGGCCTCTCTTGTGACTCCTGTGATTTTTTTTTTTTTTTTTTTTTTTTTTGTCTTTTTGAGACAGGGTCTCACTATGCGGTTCAGGCTGGCCTTAAGCTCACTTTGTAGCTCAGTCTGGTCTCGAACTCACAACAATCCTCCTGCCTCAGCCTCCCGAGTGTTGAGATTACAGCACGCCACCATGACTGGCTTACCTCTGTGATTTGAGTGGCTGGCTGGAAGCTGTGACTCCCATTAAGAGGGAACAGGGCTGCATATCACTGTCCCAGCCCAGTGTGAGCTGGACTTGGTGGTACATGCTGCTGAGAACCAGCTTGACCTCATACAGGGCCAGCAATAATTAATATCAATATATTGGCACAAAAACAAATGGAATCTGTCCTAGGCCTGCAGGGCTTGTGGCAAAGCTCACGGCTAGCTTGTGGACAGATTAATCTTCAAGCCAGTGGCCAGAGCCAAGGCCAGCAAACAGCCTGTGGAGTTTTGGTACAAAGCAAAATACCATAGAAGCCAAGGACTTGACTGGCAAATTCAGTCTAGCTCAGTAGTGGCAGTGAGCAGATAATCAGGTTACCAGTTAACCGTGACCAGTTCCTGTGTGCTTTTCCAAAATGCATTGTTCTTCAATTCTTGAACCTTGACTGTGTCAACAGTGTACCCCCACCAGCTTCTGTAGCCCACCAGCTTAGCCCCAATCGTGCTGCATACCGAATACAAGCCCGTCGTTGGGCTTTGACCATCCTGGTGCCCCTTGTATCTAAAATACATACTTTGTCTGTGTTTTATTCTCTTGCATCTCTGAGCAGGAGCTTGGTGGTTCTCGGTTAAGACCCCAGTTCACACTGGTAATCCTAGCACCCTGGGAGTTCTAGGCAGGAGGGTCACAAGTTGGGACCCCCTGGGTAATTATTCAAATGATTTTTGTCTTCTGTTGTGTATACCTAGCATCCTGGTATGGGATTTCTGTTTTTTTTTTTTTTTTTGGTGGAACCAGGGATTGAACTCAGGCCCTTGCACTTGCCAGGGAAGCGCTTACTCCACTGAGCCATCTCCCTGGCCCTCTGGTGTGGGATTTCTTGTGTAGTTTGCTTTTCATGTCTAACATCTCCCTTTTTTTGGTATTTAGGACAGGGTCTATAGAGTCTCACTATGTAGATCCCACTTGCAGTGATTCCTCAGTTTTCAGCCTCCCAAGTGCTGGGGTTACAGGCATGCGCCACCATGCACAGTCTCCATGACCATCTCAGCTTGCCCCACAGTATGCCAGGGATCAAACCTCAGCTGCTGCACTCTGCCTAAGCAGCAGTCCGCTGAGCTATCTGGTTGGCCCTTCATGCCTAACATCTCTTGAGAATCATTCTTACTCATGCACACGGCGGCTCTATATTGTATTTCCCTATTGTGTATGTTATCCTTTATTCCACTGAAGAACAATTAGACTATCAGTGTGGGGCTGTTACAAAGAATATGGTCATGACACTTTTCTACCTGCCTTTTGATTTTCTGTAAGGGTTTCTCTCAGGTTCATTTCCAGGAGTGGAATTTTGGGGTCTTTGGATAAACAGTTTCTAACATCCTTCAAAGAGGCCAGACCAATCTAAACTTAATTGGCAATACACAAGGACTATTATGCTAGTGGTAGCCTGTAAAATTTTTGCCAGTGTGATGTGAGATCACCTTTTGTTGTAGTAAAACTTTCATTGTATGGATTACTATGGAGTTGAGTTTGCAGATCATTTCTATTCCTTCCTCTGTGAATTCCCTGGTCATCTCTTCGTTCATTTTTCTGTGGGATATGTTGTCTGCTTCTTATTGATCTGTAGAAATAGTTGACATTATTTTGGGTCCTTTGCCTTTGCTGCTCTATGTGTTGGATCTTCTCCCATTTTGTGGTTTGTCTTGTCAAGAAGACAAGGTGTCTTCAATGAGGAGTGTTCATCTGTACCTACAGAAGCACTGTGGAAGATACTTGGTTCTGTGACCCACCTAGGTTCATATTTCAAAGCGTGGCTGGTGTGGAGAGTGCTCCGTAAAGTGATTGGGAAGGCAGTGAGTGTCTGCTGGACACACATGGGTTTGCTACTAATGCACTGTGAAATGGTAGCCACATAGTGTTTAGACTAGAGTCACAAACTCAGGGTCTATAAGAGGCGAGGTGGATGACATGAAAGGCTAGCATGGGCTAGGGACGCAGGCAGCCCCTGAGAGGCCCTCAACTGATGCCAGCCTTAGCACTTAGCTCACAGCAACTCGTGTGGTGACTACCAGTGTTACTGTCATCTGACAGATAAGGGAACCTAGGTTGAAAGAGGTTAAGCAGTTCACCCAAAGTCACATAAGAAGTACAGCCGGGCGTGGTGGCGCATGCCTGTAATCCCAGCACTTGGGAGGCTGAGGCAGGAGGATTGTTGTGAGTTCAAGACCAGCCTGAGCTACAAAGTGAGCTTAAGGCCAGCCTGAACTGCATAATGAGACCCTGTCTCAAAAAAAAGACAAAAAAAAAAAAAAAAAAGAAGTAGACATGCTGAGATTTGAAATCAGACTATCCAACCCCAACGCTCACTCTCTGTACCATGATTCTAAAATGCTGCTTGCCATCTAAGGAATCCTTAACATTGGTTCTGTGACCCACCTAGGTTCATATTTCAACTCTGTTGTGAGAAATATGGTGGTGCATTGAGATGAAACATAGCAGCTGGCCCAGTGCTAGGGTGGAGCCGGTTGTATCGGGCACTGCAGTGCACTAGAGGAGAAAAGGCTGCTGCAGGCCTAGCGGTTCCTGGGCTCCAGCTGACTCATCTCAGCAAAGACTATGACCTCAAGTTGTGAAACCTCCCTTCCTTCCTTCCTTCCTCCCTCTCCCTTTTCTCCCTCCCTTTCTTCTTTCCTTCTTTCTTTTTTGCATACTGAGAATTGAACCTAGGGCCTTTTCACTGTCCTGAATTCCCTAGTCCTTTTAAAAATATTTTCTTTTGAAACACAGTCTTGCAAATTACCCAAGGTGAACCTGAACTTCTGTTCTAATCCTCCTGCTCCAACCTCCCAGAGTACTGAAATTACTACATAGACAGTGCGCCACCTCCCCCAGCTTTGAGTGCTGATTTTCAAGAAGCTAAAAATTTGGAATTTTATGGAAGTGACAGCTGTTTTTAAGTACTGGCAATCATATTCAGTAACTTCACAAGATAAAATATTTTTATAAGCTTCCACTTGACAACTTTTTTTTTCCAGTACTGACTTGAACCCAAGGTCTTCTCACACTGAGCTATATCCCCAGCTATTTCTAGTTTTTTTTTTAAGAAAATTCCTTTATTTATTACAGTGTCTCGCTACACATCACGGATTCTTTTTTTGCGGGGGTGGGGGGTGAGCTCAGCCCACCCTGGGGGGAGGGGCTGGCATGGCATGTGGTGCTGGAGCTAGAACCGCGGTCCCTGAGAGGCGCTCTAGACCGCTGAGCTATCTTGCCAGCCCCCCCCCTTTTTTTTTTCATGTGTATCATCAAATGATTATACCAAATAAATAAATAAATAAAACACGGTCTAGTTCCCTCCCCCTCAGAGGGGGCTGTCTCATTTATAGCACAGTATGTAGCACAAATGGCAATACGTGATTCTGAAGCCATACTAAAAGGTGCTGTGATTTCCTCCTGTTTTCTTTCTTAGCCGCACCCTCTGGGGGAAGCCTGCTGTCACCATGAGAGGACACTCAAGAAGCTCTGGGGAGAGGTCCACGCGGGCAAGCACTAGGCCTCCTGCTGACAGCCTGCAGGTGCGTGGTCTTAGAACGCAGTCGTATCTGCAGAAAGCAGCAACTGTGATGGACAACTTCTCTTTTACTTCCTTCTACTTGTTCTCATCTGCTCTTCCATCTCCCCTCCCTTCTTTTTCCTCCTGTGCTGGAGCTTGAACTCAGATGCTTCACAGTGAGCTACATCCTTAGCTTTATTTATTTATTTATTTAAATAAGGTCTTACAAAGTTGCCCAGGTTGAGCTTAAACTTTTGCTCCTCCTGCCTCAACTTCCCAGAACAGGCACGTGTTTGCTCAACAATTTGACTGCAACATTGTGAGAGCCCTAAGCAGTCTCCCAACTAAGTCACTCTGAATTCCTGACCCACACAAACTGGGAGACAACAATGTTTATTGTGTTACAATGTGTGACATAATTTATTATGAAAAGGAAGTTAAAATTTTAAATAAAGCCTGCCAAGAATGCCAGCCAAAACCAGATGGACATGTCCTGATAAGCCTGGTAACAGGCATTTCTTCCTTTGTATGAATCGCGCTTATCTGATGGCCTTGCAATGTAACTGGAGATGTTTAAACTTCCTTAGCAACCTGTGATGTCACCCAGCTGTCCAATCACAGTGTGTCAAATGTGCCTTTGTGCTGCCCTGCTTGCTTTCCTTACAAAAGTTCCCAAACCCTCCAGGAGTGATCCTAGTCATGCCTACCAGTATAACATATTGCCTCCTGAACCTTCTTAGAGCCATTTCCTCCCATGCATTGTCTGTTTTCCGTAACAGTTACACAGCTAATTAATAGTTTATCCTCTAAGTAATTTTTACCTTTTTTGGACTTAAGGACTTCTTGGGAATCTGGTGAGAAGTTTAGACTCTCTTCTCAGAAATATACAAACACAAAGACTTGTAGCTCCTAATTTCTAAGATGGTCATGTACCCTAGGAAAGTCCATTCATCAATTGTAAGTGAATAACTTCCTGAAATAAGTATAAATTCTTTCTCCCCCAAATCAACTTCCTGTGGATAAGTAAGTTTTTTGCTTTATTAAGACCAGGTCTCACTCTATAATTTAGGCTGCCTTTGAGCTCACTCTGTAGCCCAAGCCTGCCTCAACCTCACAGTGATTCTCCTGCCTCAGCATCCAGAGTGCTGGGATCACAGGCTTGCACCACCACACCTTGCTTGTGGGTCACTAATTTAATATATTTTTAATTCTGTGCTTCAGTTTGTTTTTCCTTAAGATGGAAGACTCAGTTAAAAAGGCACTGCCCTTTCCTGCTCTGGTCCCAGGCTCTTTCCACCAGCACATTTCAAGGGGCAAAAGGGTCAAATGAACTTTTCTCATGGTTCTATTTTTGTGATTCAGTTCTTATGGAAAAGAGAATCAGGGCAACTGGTGGGGTTTCCAGAAAAGTTAAAAACAGAAGTTACTAGAAATACAGGAAGGAAGTATGTTCTTGAAAGATTAAAACTAAGGTTTAGCATGCAGTGACTTGGTATCTTTATGCTCTCGGGACGAGTTAGAGCATTTGGGGAACTCCTGCCAGCCACTTGAGTCCCTTTAACCTATTTTCACACACACCCATCTCTAGGCTAATAAAATTACATGCAAAAGACATGCATATTTATTCCTCTCCATTTTCTAGCTGGGGAGATAAAGACCGCGAAGGGAACAAACAGAAGGGAGAATAGTCAGACTTCCTCTCAGAGGTCTGTCTCTGCTGGATCCCTTGAGGCCATGATTTCGGCCCAAATCGAGAAAAGTATTCTGAACCTCAAGAGTGAACTTCCTCTTTGGGCAGCCCGACAGTCTCAGTTCCTTTTAGGGCTACTACTGCTCTCTGAGGGGCACCAGCAATGTTTGAACATGTGGCCCCTGCAGTGCTCAGGGGTACAGTGGCATGTTTACTCTGTGGCAAATTTTGTTTGGGGAACTTTTAAGATACAGAGTTTGAGTACATGGGATGGGATTCAGGGAGAAGGCAGGCAATGGAGGTGTACTGGACCTTCCTGTACGAGGATTCCTTCCTGTTCCTTGGTGTCCTGAACAAAACACTGAACAAGTCACACGGAAAAGGCAGCCAGGGTGTGTGCTGATTGAAGGCAGTAAAGAAGTACACTCTATAGGGTGAGCCCGGGCTGTTGAAAAGGCTCACAAATACCTGGAGGACAGAGGAAAAGAGGTATTCGCTATCCAGAATACCTGGATTGGCCTGTACCCCATATAAATATGGCATTGGGACAATTGTCTTAACAAACACTTTCTGAGCCTTTTGCCAGCTGTAAGATCAGAAATCGTCCTTTTTTTTTTTTTTTTTTTTTTTTTTTTTTTTTTTTTTTTTTTTTTTTTTTTTTTTTTTCATTTTATGTATTAGGTACAAGATCTCACTGTGCAACTCAGATTTGTAGTGATCCTCCTGTTTTCAGCCTTCCCAGTGCTGGGATTACGGTTGTGCATCACCACGCCTAGACTTAGTTGCAGGCTGAGCACGCCTGGGGATGGGGCCAGTGTGACATGTGGTACTGGGGACTGAACCCCAGTCCTTGTTCCTGCCTATGTAAGGGCTTAGTCCGCTGAGCTATCTCACCAGCCTTAGAAATAGTGTCTTTGATTGGTTGAGTGCATAGTACATGAAGGGTTGGACCATGTTTGGATTGGTCCTTTCAACAGCACCAGGTGTAGATGAAGGATTAAGATATTGCTTTCTGATCTGTCCTGGGTTCAGAGCTTAGAAACTTCAAGTCTGGAGTAATTTTGGGTCCAGTTTAGTGCACATGTCTTCTTTTTTTGGGAAACATCTTACTCAACCTGTTATCCAGGTGTTTTCATGACCTTTAGCACATCCTACATTGTTGGTTGTCTGATTTGCCCCAGACTTAATCTGCTGCTTCAGAGTCCTTTAGGAGTCAAAATAGAAGGATAATAGTGTTTACTTACTGAAAGTAGAACTATGTAAACTTGTGAGTAAGAAAGGAAAAGCCCACAAAGGAGTGAGGAAAAATTATAGGAGAAATTTTGAGAAATAGGAGGGAAAGATATAAGAGAAAATGAAAAAAGAAGCTTACAGATGGAAATGGTATTCATTTCACATGCAAATATGAGCAGAAACATTGAAGTAAGTGCTGGTTAAAATGTGTGATATGTATTCAGCATGAGTAGCGTTTCTGGGGTGTTTTGGGAACAGTATATGAATAGGGTGGAAGGGTTTCACCCCATGGATGGAAGCAGGCTGAGGAGTGAATTGAAGGGGTGGCTAGATCGAATGCCCAAAGACAGCTAAGATCTGAAACTGGACACCATGAAGAGTGCGGTCATGCAGTCAGCCTCTGGGATGAGCTAAGAGGCAGGGTGAGTTGGAAGGGTATGTTGAAAGGAACACACCAATTTTGCTATTTGTTCATAATCTACTTTCACTGAGTAGACAGAATCACATTTCAAATGAACAGAAGTGGTTCTCTGGAGATGCATTTATTCTTCGGGGTGGAGAAGTTAGCATAAATAAAGGTAGACTGAGTCACCCATAGGGCAGGGCAGTGGGAAGGAGGGTGGTTTCTGCTGCCTGGCTACGTGGATGTAACCTCAGACATGCAATGTTAGAGGCATTTGGACAGTGAAGATGCTGTGGATAAACTGCAATAGATTCTGAATACAGAAAACTCACAACTTGTAGTATTATTTTACTTGAAATAAATTTATTTTCTATATGTTTTCATGAATGCATTTTTGTGGCTTAATATTGATCTTCCTGTTAAAAACAGAAAATAATGATTGCAGACAACATTTTCCAAGACCTCTCCTTCCCTGGCAGGGCTCCTGCTTTTCCCTGTGCCTTCCTATGATGGAGGCCAACCAGTAGCTGTGTTACTATGGCAACCAGTGTAGAGTTTCTGTGCCTTGGAGACAGATGACCCTGGCCCTGTGGCACAACCCGTTATGCAGACCTTTCAGGCTAAAAGGTTTGCATTCAGGGTTTTTTTTTATCTTCTTCTTATTAGTACAGGGTCTCACTATGCAGCTTGGACTCATGGTGACCTTCCTGTTTTCAGCCTTCCCAGTGCTGGGATTACAGATGTGCACCACCACACCAGGTCTCCGTGGCCAGCTCAGGGCGCTCAGGGGTGGGGTCTTTGCAGCATGTAGTACTGGGGAGTGCAAGGTTTTTGTTTGTTTTTTGGCCCTGTGGGGAAGTTTCCCACAGGGAAACTACTAGTTGTAAGAAAGGGAATAATAGCTTGACCTGGTGGTGAGCACCAGTAATCCTCACTTCTGGGAGCCTGAAACAGGAAGATTGGCAAATTCGAGCATAGCCTGGGAAATTTAGCAAGACTCTGTCTCACCTTGAAAAAATTAAGAGGGTTGGGGATGGAGTTCAGTGTAGAGCTCTTGCTAAGTATGCACAAGGCCTAGGTCCAACCCCTCAGTACCTCAAAGAAAATGAAACAGAAGAGGAGGAGGAGGAAGAAGAGGAGGAAGAGGGAGAGGAGGAGGAGAAAGAGGCAAAGGAAAAGGAAGAAGAGGAGGAGAAAGAACACATTATGAATATGATGACAGCCAGCATGTCCCCAAATGTCTCTCCTATTGAAAAGTCTAGCTTGGAGGAGGGGAGGACTTGGTCACATGGCTGTGAGCTCAGGGCAGTGGCACAGGGCAATTCACTTCACTGGGGACCAAGAACACAGCCAGCCTCCTCCTGGTTAGTTTGTGGGAGCACTGGCTTCTTTGATACAATAATCAAGCAAATGCTGGACTTTTTCAAAAGTAAGACAGCAGCTCAGACTGTTCATTGACTTTGGAGGCCATCTGTGTCCTTTGCAGGTTGCGCATGACCGTGTAAGGTACTTGATCCATGAAGTGAATGAAGGTGTTTTCTGCCACTGCAGTGTGAAATCCTACTGCAAAACAGGATTTGACAGGTGCCCACAGGGAAGGAATGACTTTCAGGCTGCAAACAAACCTAGATGTCCTTCAACAGATAAATGGTTGCATACATAGATGTACCTTAGATAAAAAGAAGCAATCCTATAACAACCTGGATGTATATTTGCAGAGAATTATGCTGAGTGGAAAAAAAAATCCAAAATATTATATTATTTCATTTATATAAGATTCTTTTTTTAATTTTTATTTTTATTGGCAAAGTTTGCAGCCCGTGATTCCATTCCTCATGGGGAGCTGGCACAAGTGCACGTCGCATCATAGTTCTCTCTATGTCCCTCCCCTCTTCCTCTCTCTTGTTCCTCTACCCCTTTGCAAAGCTCTATCTCTATTTCCTATTGTTCATCTTTCTTGTCTTGTATTTTGGGATTCTTGTATAAGAGCAACTATGTGACATTTAAGCTTGTGCATCTGAATTATTTCACTTAACATTTTGGTCTCAAGGTGTACCCATTTTCCTACAAATGACTCAAGTTTATCCTTCTTTATGCCACAATAGTACTCATTTTGTATAAGTGCTGCATTTTCTTTATCCATTCATCTGTTGAGGTACATACTGTTATGAATTGTACTATAACAGTCTTAAGGGCTGGGGAAATAGCTCAGTGGCATAAGTGCCTGCCCAGTAAGGGCAAGGTCCTAAGTTCAATCCCCATCACACACACACACACACACACACACACACACACACACACACACACACACACACCCAAAAAAAAAAAAAAGGTTTAAAATGTCAAATTAGGGCCAGGGAGATGGCTCAATGGAATAAGCACTTCCCTGGCAAGCATAAGGGCCTGAGTTCAATCCCCAGTTCTGCAAAAAAAAAAAAGACCAATTATAGAGATGAAGAAGAGATGAGTGGGTAGCAAGGGGGGAGTAAGGAACAGTGGAAACCAGAAGTAAGAGAATGTAGCTATGAAGGGACAACAGGGGGGACCTTTATGATGATGACAAAGTGCTATGTCTTGACTGTCTATGTCAGTGTTTTGGCTATGATATTGTACCACTGGGATGCCAAGAACTGAACCTAGAGCCTCCCGCTTTCAGCACTAAGCAGTGCCCTACCAGCGATCTACACTCTCAGCTCCAGGCTTTGATAGCTCCCATAAGGCTCAAAGCTCGCAGGAAGGGCTTGTGTAGGCCTCAGTCCTCTTCCTGCTGCTGTAGGCTTTGTTGCCTGCCACCATCCCTCCCCCATTCCCCCTCTATTCCTCTACCCATGGCAGTTGAGCTCCTCCAGGGATCCCCATTGTGTAATGCAGACTAGAAAGACCAGATGTGTCAACAACAAAGACTGGGAAGTGCAGGCCCAGAGCCAATGACTTCTGTGCTGTGTTCAGCTTCGTAACATTCAGCTGCCTGTGTGCTGTGTGCTTTTAGAAAACTCCAGTTTCCCATTAAAATATGGGAAGAGAAGTAATAAAAGGCATATTTCCTGCCAACCATCTGACGGACAAGTAGGCAAAAGAACAATATAATGTGAGCATACTAACAACAATTGTGTGCCCAGATGCCTTTTCTGTTGAAGTGTCTGCCTTGGAGGATGGAGGACTTGGCCACCGGTGGTCATACAAAGCAGCTCCCTTAACTTTGGACCGAGGAGAGCACCATGGTAGTGCTGGCTTCTTTGAAGTAACAAGCAAAGACCAGACTTGCTCAAAAGTCGGAAGACAGCTCAGATTCAGTTTGCTGACTCTGGAGGTCCTCTGCCTCATTTGGGGGTTGTGACCCTGAAAGATTCTAATCCCTTGGGGTGGCATGTACAGTGGAGAGAGTTTTCTGCTACGGAAGTGTAAACTCCTACATTCCTAAGAGGCAGAGACCTCTAGTGAGCAGCGAGATCCCACCTCCTGCCTGCTGCAGTATCTGTCTCTCTCATCTGGGAGGGAGAGATCTCCTGACTGTTAGCACCCCCACTTCAAAGGTGAGAGGGAGGGGGGAAGGGAGAGAGGGAAGGGGAAGAGAGAGGCAGCAGGAGAGGAGAGGGAGGGAGATGCCAGAGATGAAAGAAAGGGGGAAAATTTTATTATTTTTTGTTCAAAAACAGATATTCATTATAAGAAATGAAAGTAACATAAAGCAGTACTGCAAAGGAAGTTTGTAAAAGAAATCCTCATTATAAATCTCATCGAGGGGCCTGGGAGATGGCTCAGTGGAATAAGCGCTTCCCTGGCAAGCTGAAAGGACCTGAGTTTAATCCCTGGTTCCATAAATAAATAAATAAATCTCATTGAGCAGAGACAAGCGTCCTATAAATTACATTTATAGAATATAATTTGAGATTATATGGCTAGGTGAATATACAGGAAGAACAATAGGTTAAAATTTTAATAAATATTCTTCATATTATTTTAAATGAAGGATTTAAATATTTTATTTGAATTTAACAGAAAAACTAAAGCAAAACTCAGGACTGCTAAATTGGTTACTTCTTCAGCACAAGAGATAATAATTCTTTGAAGATTAATTATAGAGGTTTTTTTGTGTGGGGGTGATTATTTTTGAGAGTCTCACTGTGTAGTGCAGGCTGGCCTTGAACTTACTGTGTAACCCAGGCTGGCCTTGAACTCATGGTAATCCAGTGCCTCAGCCTCATGAGTGCTGGGATTATTGGCATGTATCACCACACCCAGTCAATTAATTCTAGAATTTAACTTGATTACCTCTCAAAAAAAAAGGTTTATTTATTTGTTGTGGTGCTGGGAATTGAACCCAGGTCCTTACATATACTTGACTTGTGTTCTACCATGGAGCTATGTCTCTCCAGCCCTTGCTTTTTATTCTTTTTATACACAATTTTAAGTGATATCTATTGATTTCCTAGTATGAAATAATTATCATACACTTTGTCCTACAGCCTGCTAGGTTTTTCTGTCCCATTATTAACATATCTCATTGGATTTTGTTCTCTAACCACTTTCCTTGCTGTTGTTTTTAGTTCTGTCTTTCCAGAACAGAATGCTCACCACATCTGTGGTATCCCAGTGTTAAAGATTGGATTGTGTCCCTCCCCTTGAACTGGGGCCCCCAAAATAGTAGAACCCTCAAAATGTGACCTTATTTGGAAGTAGGATCTTTGCAGGAGCAAGCAAATTAAAATGAGGTCATGAGAGCAGACAGATGAATGACTAATGTCTTCATAAAAAGAGGAAGTTTGGACAAGGCATGCACAGAGGCAGAAACATGGAGGAACATCCAGGCATCCCAGCAGCTACAAGAAGCAAGGAAGGATCCTTTCCTCTTCCCTCAGGGGCATGGATGTTTGGACACCTTTATTTCATATTTCTAGGACCTGTGAGAAGACACATTTCTATGCTAAGCCACAGTTTGTGTGCTTGGTTATGGCAGCACTGAGAACAAATACATCCTTTCAGCTCATCTCTTGGGCGGATAGAAAGGCTCCTGAGTCATTCACTTCTTGAGGTTTCACATTTATGGGAGTCCCTCCCATTATACTTAACTGAAGGATAACTCCATCTGTACAGGCCATGCAGTCACGTTATTTTTCTTCAGAACTTTAGATGTGGGGCCAGGGAGATGGCTCAATAGATAAGCACTTCCCTGGCAAGTGCAAGGGTCTGAGTTCAATCCCCAGTTCTGCCACAAAAATAAAAAATAACTTTAGATATTAGTCTGCTGTCTTGGGGTATTGTGAAGAGGCCCACAGAAAGCTGGCTTTTCTCTCTGCATGTTGTGTTCCACATGGTTGTCCGTGTGATGTTTCCTTATCCTTGGTATGTCATAACTACAGTAGGATAGAGCTTGATGTTGAATAGTATATGTCTATTTTTCTTGGAATATGTATCTTTTGATTGACAGATTCAAGCCATTTGTTTCAATAACAATTTATATTTTAAAAATGTATTTAATTATGTTTCTTTCTTCAAAGGTACCTATCTCCTCTAGAAACACTAGTATCCTTCTTTTCTTGGTCTTCTATAGCAATTCCTAAACAGTCATGAGCAAGTCTTGAAATTTGTTGTTGCTCTTTGAGTAACTTCCTGGAGTAACTCCCACCATGTATTGTTGGCGATTTTTAGCCTATGTTCTATTGCTCCCAATGTAGATTCCATCTCTGTCATGTTTTACTCATACATTTTTACCTTGAATTTACTAGATAAAAATACTTTTTCTTTTTTTCTGTCATTTGATCATCTTATAATCTCTTCTTTAATTTTTTTGTTTTTTTAGACAAGGTTTCACTGTATAGTTCCAGCTGGACTTGAACTCACAGTGTAGCCCAAGCTGGCCTCAAACTAGTGGTGATCCTCCTCCTTAAGCTTCCTGAGTGCTAGGATTATAGGGGTGTACCATCATGTCCTGGCTGGCTTTGCTGTTTTAAAAACCGTTCTACTTGTTTCCTTTCTTTCTAAGGATCTTCTCCCTGCAGCATTTAGTGTATAGGAAGTCCACGTGATCCAGACTCAGATTGGATGCAATCTGCTGGCCTCCCTTTCCTCCTTCTCCTGGTCTCTCCTTCAGCCTTCCTCACTTACTGACCCCACACATTTCCTACTTGGAGGCAAGCTCAGAAAGGTGGTCCCTGGCTGCCCTCTATGGGGGCTCCCCACATCCAGGCCTGGCAGACAGTCTGTGCTGCTACATCTTCTACATGAAGTGAGAAGGTGATCAGCTTGCAACCCAGCATTTTGGTGAGATCTGGTTCTACCCTTGTTTTGGAGGCATCCGTAGCTCTCTTTCCAGATCTGGCTCCCACCTCACAATATCTAGGAGGCTTGAATCAAGGGCTCCAGCTTGGCACCGTGGCACTCCTGAAATATGGAAGCCTCCTCCTCGCTTATTTTTTATTTGTTTTACCATGATGAGTGGTTTCATAACAGGAGAGGAAAATAAATATTTTAACAGGAAGATTTTATTTTGAAAACTAATTGATGTTATAATAAACTATTTATAGTGTGGGAAGATTTATCCTCATTGCATTTATATGCAAATACACTATAAAATATAGCTAGAAACATAATCTATCTTCCATTTGTTTATACTTTATTTCTCCTTAGTTTTGAAAGCATACTTAATCATGTTGTGAACAACATTGCTTAGATTCTGTTTGTTTCTTTTCAAAATAAGGGGGCATACAACTGTGTAAGACAAATGTCAACAGACATAAAAAAGACAGACATGACTAATAACACAACTGCAATGGGGAAATTTAACATACTACTATCACAAAGAGATAAATCAACTAGGCAAGAAAACAGCAAAGAAATAACAGAACTAAATCAAATTTCTGAAGAAATGGACTTAGTAGACCTTTACAAAACTGAAAGCCTTCACTTTAAGATCAGGAACAGACAAGGATGTCCACTATCATCACTCCTATTCAGAAAGGTTCTGGAAACCTTAGCCAGGGCAACTAGACAAGAGAGATAAATAGAGAATAAGGACTGGGAAGGAAGAAGTGAAGTGGTCATTACTCATAGATGAAATGATAGAAGACCCCAAAAACTCCACCATATGGAGTTATTGCTTGTAGATTTAATAACCAAATTCATTGGTATAGCAGGATACAAAGTCAACACTCAAAAATCAATAGCATTCCTATGCAAACAACGAATGTACTGAGAGAGAAATTAGGGAAACCATGCCTTTCACAATAATATTTAAAAAAGTGAAATACTTAGGAATCAGCATAACAAAGGAAGTAAAAGATTTTTTTTTTTTTTCTGCAGAACCAGGGATTGAACTCAGGCCCTTTCGCTTGCCAGGCAAGTGCTTATTCTACTGCGCTATGTCCCCAGCCCCTAAGTAAAAGATTTATATAGTGAAAATCATAGTACTTCTAGAAAAGAGAAGATTTCAGAAAATAAAAAGATATTTCTTGTTCCAGGACAGGAATAACCACCACTGTAGTTATTCCTAAGAAAATGGTCACACTCCCAAAATTGTTATACAGACTCAATGCAATCCCAATTAAAATACCATTCGTATACCTCACAGAGCTAGAGAAAACATTAAAAAATATTGCGTAGAGCCAAAAGATACCTACAATAGCAAAATAAATCTTGGACAATAACGAAAAGGCAGGGACCATTACAATCCCTGACTTGAAATTATATTACTAAGCTACTGTGATAAAGTCAGCATGGTACTGCCAAACAAACAGACAGAAAAACAGACCTGAGGATATATGGAACAGATAAGAAGATATAAATACAACGACAAATATACTCAGCCACCTTATCTTTGACAGAGGAGCCAAGCATGCTCACTAGAAGAAAGATAAACTCTTTTAATAGGTGGTGCTGGGCCGGGCGTGGTGGCGCATGCTTGTAATCCCAGCACTCGGGAGGCTGAGGCAGGAGGATTGTTGTGAGTTCGAGACCAGCCTGAGCTACAAAGTGAGCTTAAAGCCAGCCTGAACTGCATAGCGAGACCCTGTCTCAAAAAGACAAAAAAAAAAAAAAAAAAAAAAAAAAAAAAAAAAAAAAAAAAAAAAAAAAAAA